>BPLR01012931.1:0-29973 GCA_021605095.1 Caerostris extrusa | reverse complement strand
GCACGTATTGCTGTGGCTGCCTGGTTATTTGAGTCTTGACAAAATGGACGAAGTCTGAAATAAAATGTTGCAGTCACCAACAAAGGGTGAGAAAGCTGGCTTCCCATTCAGTTACAAAAACGCAGTGAAGGAGTTTCATATTTATCTTTGTGCTGTTTGTGTCATTCAAGAATTGAAAGTTTCTCCTCAGCTTAAGTGGCTGTGCTAATGGTGGTAGCCGATATCATTTGTTGACACCAGTGGAGTAGAAAACTTAATTCATTACTTTTATGGATAAAACTGTTTCATCATAGCGGATATGTGAACAGCAGGAATATGAAGCTCAAACTCCGCATGTGTTTTACGAGGGTCCTCTATAATCATCAAAAATTGGTATCTGTGAGCTGTGTCCTATGAAATAATAGTAGGCCCATTTTTGTGTTAGTAGTAGAATAGTAGGTCCAGTGTAAAGATCTGTAACGAATATTAAGCAGTTTATTGCATTACTTGAAGTTTAGTGCTTTTGCTGGTTGAATAAACTTGTTACATGCTTCTTAATAAGACAATGCCGTTTCTCGTATCTCAATTTTTGCTGACCTCCACGTTTCGAAAGGACTCCTGTCCCTATAGTCCTCGGGTTTCTTTCTAATCATTTTTTATTCTTAAAACAATTCCCTTTCAATTTAAGTCGTGTTAGTAGTTAGATTCATTTTAGAATTTTTGTAATAAAATATTTTTTGCAATGAGTTGCTTCGTTACTTTTCGATCATCCTTACCTTTTGAGAATACTTCCTTTTTTAATTGCTATTAATAATGATGCATCTGTTGATTAAAAAGTGGCCTATAAAAGTCATATTTTATGAAATAATTTTCTTTTAAAAAGAACTTCTGGAAGGTCATAACTATAATCATTGGCTATCTGAATTCAAGTAGATTTTAAGATATATAATTGATTCCCATTTTGCCTATAAAGGCAATGGAATATTTAAAGTCTATTCTCATCTACCAGTGACATCAAAATCTCATTTTCTAATGTTAGGAAGTAGTATAAGAATTTATAATGTACAAATAAGTGTAATGTCTAAGAGCTGATCTATCAATATTTAGATAAATAAGTGCATTGTTATTTAATAATCGGTTAATACCATGAAGTTTTCGTGTTAATATATTCAATATAATTAAGGTTATTTAAGATTTGAACGATTATTATTTTGAAGAAGCTACATAAATTTTCAAATTATTAACTATTAAATTTTGAAGAAAAAAAAATATTAATTCACAAGCAGCATAATATTTTTTTAAAAAAATGGTTAATATTACAAGTTCCTTTGTTGTTACTTTCGTCTACTAATACAAAATGTAAATACCATTCATTTTTTTTAAAATACGCGAAACTATTTAAAATTTTTAATAAATCATTAATTCTATACGAACAATATAAAAATAACGAAAGTAAAAGTCTTTTAAATAAATTTAAACCAGAAATAAAACTAATGACGTAAAAATATGTTTCTAAACAGTAGTGTCAGACTTTTCATTTTCTGCAGACTTGACTTCACAACTGTCATTCATCTGAAGATTAAAAAAAATTTATATTATCGATAGAAGCGTATGATAGGTATTTTTAGAGCAGTTTGTACAGTTCAAATATTTCTATGAAAATTGTTTTTCATCAAAAATTCACATTTTTGTACTATAGTATATATATTTATTTAATTATACGATAAAAAAGGAGTAATACAAAGTAAGCCGAGAAAATTTGAAATAATATTTAAATCTCGAAACTACGCTCCCGTTATTTACTACTAAAAGGCTTCGCTCGCCAACTTCTATGGTTTTTATTTAATCAAGTGCTTTGGTGAATAATGCTAATAGTTCCCAATGCTCCAATGAATGATCGTAAATGGTACACTTCAACAAAACTATTTTCATTCGTAGACAAATTTTAGAGATAAAAAAAAATGTTAAGCGTTGGTGAGTTGAAGATTTAATTCTTTACATATCAAAAACTATAGTATCTTGATTCGCACACTGTTGAATTGAGGCCTAACTTTAAAACATCTATCATAAATTTCACTTGACGAAATTATAATATATATATAAATTTTACAATAGAAATAAAATATATTATAGGACGGAAATTTATTGAACAAATGTTTCATGCCTTCACAGGACGTAATTTAATTAACATCCCCAGAATAGATTTAAAACTTTTACATAGTTCAAAATCAATCGTATTTGAAGAATATTTATTAAATTTACTTACCAAATATTGACACAATTTTTCTATTTGATCTTGCTGTAAATTTTCTTTCTTAATCTTGCTCGATTTAGATGCTTTCGAAGTCTATAAATATTTTAAGCAATGCAGATTATTATGACCAGTTCTTATATAGGCATAAAAATAGGTAACAAAGCAAAGTATTATTTCTTTGATTGTTTATATTATGTATAAAGACAAAAATTTCAAATTTTTACAAATATTACTGTTTTTGTTAAAAACATGAAATATATGAAAATAACAGCCATACAAAACCATTATAAGTAACTTAAAATAAAATATATTATTTAACTCGTATTTTCATTACACTACTATTAATTTAACTTATACCTATATTCAAACAGGTTTAAGTTAAAAATTACTCAATTTTATTCTAATTTGATTAAAAATATTTAATTAGTAAACAGTTCATATTTAGAATTTTGTTAATGTTCGAAATTTTTTTAATAAAAATTTGAAAGCTGCAAACAATCATTTCAAATTGAAAAGGCTTGATGTAGGATCGTTTTTATTAAATTAGTGACTGACAAATTTCTACGCTTCCTCTTTGTAACTTTTGCATCTTTTATAATTATAAACATTGATAAAACTATTTTTTAATTTGTAATTCTTAAACAGTTATTTGCAATGCTATTTATGAGACGCACACAGCTAGTATTGGGAAAATATCGCATAAATTGTGCTGGACGAGAATCCTCACCTCGGAGTGCAAAAATGTTGCCTAAGGATCTTCTATCATTCTAATCATTCTTCTATGCTCATAGAGTTCGTGAAAAGTGCGAAAGAAAAATATTACATCGCATTTGGTACATGAAAATTAGCTTTATATAAGGCAAGTAATTGCATATGACATGGTATTTATATAGGAAGCTGCTCATATCGAGACCTGCAGGAGCGCAAATGTACAGTGGCTAACTGAATGATCTAAATCTTGTTTGTACAAAAGTGCATGCAGACGAGCAACAAAGTCGTGTTCTGTAGTAACAGGGATTCAATATACCAACTACTCGTCGCATCTCGTGATCGTAGCAGCCATATAATCGAATCTTTCCCCCTGGCCAATCCAGTGGTCTTAATATCCCATATCTAACCAATCACATGCAAATGAGCTGAAACGCACCAGTGTTCCAACATGCTGATTCAGGCTGTATTGTTAAGGGTTTGTCGTCTCAGAAATCTGTTAGTACATGACGAAGAAATGTCAAATATGAATACTCTATGAGCTGTTGTGGAAGCAGATAGGGTCCAACATTACAATTATCAAGTAATCCGGCCCACATATTTATATACCAGAGGACCTGATGTCTCTGCAGGCGATAGATATGGGGATTAAAAGCTGATGGTATGCTGAAGAGATATGAGGATTAACATGGCTGTGGAAGACCTTATTTCCGTGCGAAACATTTCATCTGTCCATAAGATATATGCAATGGAAGCATTATTGTTTTTATATTGTTATAATAGCCATTCGCAAAAGTGGATTTATTGTTGAAAAATCACCTTCCGGAAAGCAGCCCTTTGTACGATCATATAACGAAAAAGGGTATAGCCTCTCTTTAAAATCTAGTGTACGCCACTGTTAGTCGCATTAAATTGCCAGTGAATGTACGTGTGCTCAACTTATTTGCTTCAGCCATTTATAAAATCGTATCCAGCTGTTTTTCCGTAGGCCTACCATAGTTTCTTCCACATATAGCGGCAATTATTTATTAGGTATTTCCCAACGTGTCATTTAACCTGCAGATGACATTAGAGTTGGGATGATGGCGGAGGATGATACCAAGATGCATACTTCTTGTAGCTTATCTACTTTCTGTGGATGGATAAATAATGGATACAAAGGTAAATGGATTACAAAGCGCATGTAGCAATATTTACGAATATATTACATTATCACACGTAATGATAATCGCTTGTTACAAGCAATAACATCGTTCATTTACGTAATAGACACTTATTTATAGTCTCTTCAAATTGTTTCCTTTAGGGTTACAAATTTTACTAATATTTATTTAACCTTTCATTCTACATGTTCACATTCTTCCAATAAAGCTTATTTTCTGTGCATCGACTGTAACGTCAGTTATTCTTCCTCACTTTCCCCAAACACCATGAATCAGGGATATGGTTCCTTATCCGAGCGAGGATTCTCACCCTATACAATTTTGTTCAAACATCTTGCACTTGTGTGCACAAATATAGTCACACACACTAGTGCGTATGATCATATTTTCTAAGCATTACATGGGCAATATTCAGGAGATGTATTTAAAAAAAATTATGAGATTAGTTTGATAAAATCCGATAGATATTTCAAATTTTATAATATGATATAATGTTAAATGCAATTAATTTTACTTACGAGAGATTTGTTTGTTAAAGTTGTATTGCTTGGCTTCCCTCCGGGTGATTGTTTGACAGGATTCATAAATACTGTGGACCAGACTTTATACATAAGAAAATGGATGTAACCATAACATTATTCAAGAAATAAATCTAAATTATTTTAATTTTTAAATATTCTTACTTAGATTATATCTTGTCATATTAATGAAATAACTGAAGCGAAGGAAAGATATGCTTAATTTGATACTTATTTCTAAAACTTTAAAAGTTAAATCTACTTTTTTTCTCGTCGATTTAGTCAATTTTATTCTTCACTAGCACACGTTTAAATTGCTAAAGATTTTTTTCTATACATTGAATGCTTTCTTAATCATTTTAAATGATGCGCTTGACAAACAAGTCGATCGCAAAGCAATTTTTGGTAGATCGCAGATGCTAAGTGATACAAAATTTAAAAGTAATCTATATTTGACACGAATGATTCGTTATTGGGTATTGACCATTTTGTTGAAACTTAAAATTTGAAGGTATTGTTCACTGCTTATCTTCCCCGTTAAAAATATACATAAAATACACTGCAATTAAAAAGTTTCAAAATGAATATCCATTTTTGAAAATTGTAATTATGTATTCTTATCTAAAAGCTAGAGTAGAACTTGAGTAGATTCTTAAGAATACGCAAGTCATGTCAAAAATGTATTGAATGTATTCACTTTTTCCCAAATATTTATGGGATTGACTACATTTTAAAAATGAAAGACAAACCTCCGTTCCTTTCTTATAGATTTAAATGCATAAAATTCATTAGGTTTAATTTTTATTAACACAGAATTTATAAAAAATTAAATATACACCGTTTTTTTAATATTTTGTAATTTTCTTTTACTTAGACAAACATTAAATAACATCGAGGATATTTATTATCTTCAGCCAATAGTAGTTTGACTTTCAGTACAAAAATACGATCTATGAATAGTGATATTTTGCAAAATCATAGAAAAGTTTTCCCCCTTTAATATAAAGCAGAAAAAATGTTTAGATTTAAAATTTTATTTAAGTCATTAATTTTATATTAATTAATAAGAACAACATACTTGTTTCTTTACCATCGTTGGTTTTACAAAAAGTACAGTCTGTGTCGCTTTCAGCTTTCATACCTTCTTCAAGAGTAAATGTGACATCCTATAAAAAAGATAGTTTGATTCGAATTTTAGATATATTAAAATTGTAATTTTATCTTTGTTTTTTTTAATTTAATCATTTTTAAAGGTGAATTTGAATAATGAATTATTTCCTTTAGGTTTAAAACGTTCTATCCAACAAACTTTTTTTAAGTTAACAAATCTATCGACTAATCGTTAAACTTTATATCGCCTCTATATGAAAGTTATATTCCATTTGGTATTTATCACTGATATTGTGTGTCGAATTTACACAAAATTTACTTACCAAAAGCATTAACGCATAAATGAGGCTTTATTTTTTTATGAATAAATAACCAATAAGATTTCTGCTTAATTTAAACAAATAGTGCAAATTCAGTCATTTATGTTGAAAATTATCATCAAGTATGCATCTCAAATATCATTTACCGAATTTTGAAACCTCTTCACAGATTTACTTTTAATATTTCAAAAATTATTCTTAACTTTTTATTTTTAATTATACTTTTGTTATAAAGACCGTATTTATAAACTGTACAAATTAAAGAACCTAAATTTATTTATTTATAAATGCATTACCAAAGTTGAAGAAGCACCTTCAACAGACAATAGGTTTGTATTGCTAGGACCATCAGGTATATCTATGGAATGAAAATTTACCAATTAGTTGCAATATAACACCTGACATACTTAAAACCTGAAATAATTTTAATAAAATGTTTCTTTTTTTTTCTACATAATATTTTAAGAAATTAATTCGACATTCGGCAAAAAAAATGATACATAAACCATTTAAATGAGAATTTAGTTGGTTTAGGTGTAATTTTATATTTCCAATTAAACGATTTGGAGTTAGAACTATGGTTTGAACCTTTACATTAGCATCCCTTACATCCTTTACAATTGAAAGTGATAGTAATTTATAAACCTCAAAGCGTTTAAATTTTTTTATAATTTTAAATAGTTGTGTAAAATATTTTGGTTAATTTCTATTTGCAGAAACTTATCAGGATAAGTTGTTTTTTCATGACCGGGTGCTAAATAATTATTTTAAGTAAATTTAATTTAGAAGTATTATTCTACAAGGCGAGTCAGGGAAAAGTAACGTGCTTAACAAATTCAACAAATGAAAGAAATAAAATTAATGGTACGTCAAATACATTGCGCATCTAAAACTAAACGTTATGTTCAAATGGGAAAATTAAACTTGGTTACATGTAAAAATCTAAAATTACGTAACACAGATAATAAAATTAAATAAAACATTCGTATTAAAACAAATCAATCGCAAATTATGGGTAATGTCTGATTTATTTGCATGGACTCATCCAAGATTTCAGAAACATCTTTAACTAATTTATTATCATTAACATAGCCATTTTTACTGCTTGCAGTTATACATTCAAATTAAGATTTTTTCAAAAATTTTTTCCGATAAAATGCTGCATTTTGAGAATTATGTTTATATTTATCTTATGACTTCTTGTTTTGTCAGTCAAATTATGCTAGTAGTTATTTTTTAAACCAAACCAAAATGCAAACTTTTGCAAAAATTTATGAAGCACATCAAGGAAACAATTTTTTTGAAATAGATGTTCTTAAAACTAAAATAAATCATTCTTTTTTTATATATAAAAAGTTTAGAAGAGATAAAAACGTGAAATTCATATGCAGTCAAGATGAGTTATATCAATTTCAAAGCATTTTAAAATTGTTAATGTAATGCATGCAAGGTTTGGAATGTCCTGGTTTTGGCCACACTGAATTTTTGATCTATGCAGTTCTAACCCTAAGTCCATTAGTTTTTAAAAGGAACCAAATTTCCAAATGCTGTTCCTGGGGTGTTCGTTAGAAATTGCAACGCCCATTGTGAATTTTTTCAATAGGCTTTGCCCGATGCTTACAAATATAAATGCCTCGAATTGAAGAAGAAATTTATTTTATGCATTGTACAAATTGTTTAATACTTAAAAATGAAGAGATTTGAGATGAGAATTTTTTTACTTTCAGGTGGTTGAGAAGTTGATCTTCGTTCTAGAATTAAACTCATCAAGAATCATGCAAAATTATGCTAATCATGAATATTAAGGAATTATGAATAAGTACATATGCAGCTATTTATGAATGGTTAAGTTTACCTATCTGAAATGCTGATTTGGTTTGTCGGTCTAAGGTCATTTTTTTGCACACTTTAAGCAAATTAGACTGGACCTACTGTTTAACGTGAATTCTGAACCACTCACAAACATCCATGCCATCGGCAGGATTCGAATCTGAAGCCAGTGGTACCAATGACCAGAGAACTAGCCAATTGGCTATCAGGCCACTGGAAATGCTGAAGAATTACTCTAAGCATTTCGAATGCTGATATTAAAAGTATTCATTTTAAGAAGTGGTTAAATAAATAACAAAGAATCTGAAAGAGATTTCAAAGATTTGGAACCAAAAATATTACGAGATAAAGATAGCTATAGCGCTATTATAAAGCTGTTTCAAAATAGTCAAATATGAAGATACATTTTCATCCCAGAATAATTTACCTTCTTACTGTATTTTTGATAAAATAGGCTATTAGTTGCAAGACAAGTTGTTTAAAGATTATTACCGATTTTTATAGAACATTACCACTTTAAAAAACACTAAAGTTATCCATTTGTAAGTAAATTATTCATTCGTAAGTAAATTATTCATTCGTAAGTAAATTATTCATTCATAAGTAAATTATTCATTCATAAGTAAATTATTCATTCATAAGTAAATTATTCATTCATAAGTAAATTATTCATTCATAAGTAAATTATTCATTCATAAGTAAATTATTCATTTATAAGAAGTTAAGTTTTTTAAGCATTAGATATGTAAATAAATTTTAACCATTTATTTCTGGTTTTCCCCAATTAAATCCAGTATTGTCGGCAATTCGGAAATTTTCTGAAATGCTCTTTGAGAAAGAATCATGTAAGCGTTGGTATGATTCTTTTGCGTTTTTTAGAGCAGCATCTTGGTTGTTCTTTATATTATCTAAGTGAGTCTGATACTCAGCAACAGTTGCACTGCAAATTTCCTTTTTTGATACAAAGTTTTCCTGCAGATTCTGAAACAATACATTATATACATTAAAAATGCATTGATTAATGTATTATGTAATTAAAAATATAATTTTACTCCAAAAGCAAGCACTATGACGCTTCATTCGTAAAACAGAAGGATTACATTTTTTTAATGATATAGAGTAAATATCTACTACTGTATGGATTTTACGAAAGAAACAAAACATTTACTGAATTTTGAAAAAAAATTAAAGTTAGTAATTTTTAGTAATTCAGTTAATTTTTAATTAGGTAAATTACGCGTTTCTTCCTGCACTAAATTTTTTTTTTATTAAATAAAGTTGTAAGAAATACTTTAATTTTAATTTGACTCGTAGCAAAGAAAAAGTATTTTAACCTCCTAAATGATGGTGAAAAAATAAACTTAATAAAATTTCTTAAAACTGATTGGATACCTTGCAAAGAATGAATGTTAAATTTATCAAGACGATAGTTCACAATATCAAATTCTTTATTTTCTAAATAGCATCTTAACTATAGTAAACAATAAATTAAATTTTCATAATTATCTATTGTAATCTCGTTCACTATTTTTATACTCGGCAATTTGAAAGAAAGTAATGAGAGTTGATATTAGTTTATCACATGTGTACAAAAATTCGTCCAAAAAATTAAAATTTTAATAATAAATGCACCATATTTTTCAAAAATAAACATAGTAGAGACTTGTAAACTAAACACAAATGCTTAAGTTCATGCTGACTTTCAAGCATTAGTTTTTTTCTCTGATATACCAGTAAACATTAAAATCTTCCTCCCCCACTTAAATATAGTACTAATGCATTTCTTTTGTCGGTTTGATTGTATAAATGTACTTATCGTCAAAATTAAAGTATGACGACAGAATTAAAACTTGGCAACTAATTATTGAGAAATTCAAAACAATATGTACACAAGTATGTAACAAATTACCATCTTTGGCTGTTTATTATGTTAAATATATGAAAATATAAAGATCAAGAGTAAATGTTAAATGCTTCACAACAAATCATTTTGTAAAAATAATGTATAGTCACTGACAAAAATAAAAATTTTACATTTTGATTTTTATAAAGTTTACAAGAGATGTAAAATTGCACTCCATTCTTCTGAAAGTGCCCTTTTTAACTCGTGGAGGCCTTTTGGTGCATTGCAAATCGGCAACAAGGTATCCCACACATTCTCGATCGGGTTCAAATCTGATTAGTAAGGTAGCCAATCTATTCAAACTGTGTTTTCTGTACCATGTGTTCCGACACCAAAAATGGATGATGGGAACGAGTATTGTCATAATAACGAAATTACTTGGGATTCCAAGACTTGCTCACATATCTTTCATCGGTTGCAGTACCTTCAAAAGATATGTAGCTCGGGATAGTCATTTCTGATAGTTTCGTCATGAACTGATTCTGTAGATATATATATATATATATATATATAATAACACACAATATATGGGGAATATGATTTTAATAAACGAGGGAAGAGTAGTTGCATATTCCTCGCGATTCACCAAAACAAAATTCAGGCTATATCTGGACTCTGCAGTAAACGATCCCATTCCTCAGGGCTCCATTGAACATGACGAAGACGACAGTTGAAAGATGGATGTCCCTATAGTTGATGGGTAAACGGATTGGATTGCCATTGGATTTTTCTCATAAAGTTCAATGTCGCAAAATATACTAGCAGCAGTAGAACGGATGATTTACGTTCCTGTGGCAGGCCTGTAGGTTTAAAACCAATTCTTGTGTCTTCGGGATTCTTTTAAACTGACTGATTAAAAACTGACTTTGAATACAGTTGTTGCTCTTGATCACCATTAACAGACTTTCTATTAATTGATACACGGTTTAAAAAGCAGTAAAATAGACACTTTTTAGTCAGATTCTAATAAAGTTGATCAATCTGATAAATTATATTCCCGTTAAATGTTACAAACACGTTCCAAAATACGTCTATTCCACGCAGCCCATTGATAGTTGCATACTTCATACCCTAATCTGCAGTGAAATACAGTTTTACATTCAATTTCATTAACAAAAATAACAGTTTCACATTAAATGCCTAATGTAAGCGGTGAAGCCAATTTTGCAACAATTTACACCATTGGATACTGGTTTAAAAATTTTAATCAGTGAGCATAATTTTTAAAATTATCCTTTCATTTTGATAAGTAATGTACATTTCTATATACGATTTTTAGAAATGATGAAAAGTTATTAAAGAAAGGGATTTTACTGTATAAAGTATTACCTATATTTTTGAAGAATGGATTTTTTCCCCGCACCCATTTAAATATTTGTGTAAAAAAGAATTGTGATTCTATTCTTTTCCATTTATTTATAAATATCCATTCCTTTTATATAGCAATATAGCATGTAACGTATTAGCAAGAAAAAAAATATAGTACAAATCTTGTATCAGAACTTGATTAGAAATACCTGCATGGCTGATGCTACTACAGGTAACTCCTTCCTTCTAGATTTGGCATCAGCTACTCTTTTTTTAACTGCTTCCCAAAACTCATCTGAAGTCTGAAAAAATAAAACATCTTTTAACATAAAATAATAACATAAAGTAACCAATAAAGTATACATTTTCTTGAATATTGTTGAATTAATCCGTGCCGGTTCAAGGCGTTCGCGATGTGTATAGAAGCGACATCAATTTTCGGAAAAAATTATCTTTTAAAGATGCCCGATTGTCAATCTTTGGGAGTAAGCTCGTGAATAGTTTATTATTGGTGTTGGCGTTAATATACGATACGTTTTTTCATCAGAAAGGCAACAAAGTATCCGTTTATCTTCTTAAAATGTCAGGTGATAAGTTTTCTTTTGTTTCGAGACTGTTCTTGTGTGTTTTCTGCCATTTATAACAATATCGCGTAGCGTTTTTGTTTTCTTTTTAGACATTTTAGATTTATTTTCCTTACTCTTAAAATTCTTTTTACTTTCCTTACTTATTTAAGTGCCACCAAAATTGTTATTCAGTTATGAAAATAACAAAAGCCAAGACGCATCAAGAAAGAGTCCATAAAGTATCAAATATTTTCAGGCTTAAGTCAAACAGCAGAAACAGCTCAAGTTCAACTTCTTTAACTACCTCTGTCCAGATTTGTCATCTAATGATTGTAAAGTCAAAACTATTTGAAGGTACTGTACTTTCTGAAGAAAAAGAATTTCATGAAAGGATAATCAGAATCACAACTATGATGCTGTTGAAGACTTAGTCTTAGGCAATAATGTCACACTCATCAAGAAATATGGAGAATGTAAGAGGAAATAATATAAAAAAATTTTTTTAAGTCAATTCCTACTTTTTTCACTATATTGCAGAAAATCCTTTTATAAATAATTTTCATTCATTTTTTAAACTTTATCTGGCGCCATCTATTGGTAGATATATGCAACTTAAATCTAAATAAAAACTAAAATTAATTAATTTAATTTAATTAATGAATTAATATTTTTGAAAAGACTGTATTAACATCCAGTGCCATCCACTACAAGTTTCAAAAATGTATTTGAACTTGAGTGGATGAATAAAAAAGTATTTTATTAACGATGGAAAATTTGAACAAGATATATATATAGAGAGTGTGAGCTAATAGAAGGAATTGAAAAAGGACTGGTTATAAATGTAATTCTTAAGTTATAAGAAATAAAAACACACGGGATTAAAAAAATGTTGCGTTATGTATGATATATATTTGTGTATACGATAGTCACATATTTTTATCTTAAATCAGTATTTTTCTCATTAATTTTAGAGCTTGCTTTTGAAATATTTTTTAAAGATTTGATTTTTTTTTTTAATTATGATAAATTTGAAAAAAAAACAAAAAATTATACCTTTGTCTCTTTCACGCATCTTGTAGAACTAGGAATGAAATTCTTGTAATTCGATATGACTTTGTTTGCACTATCTCTCTGTGGAAATATGATTAAACATAACATCTTGATTAAACATAAGTACAAAATTGAAAAAGCAGCACACTTCTAAAATTAAAAATTAGTTGAAAATATATATCGAAACATTTCATTAAGACAATTCCTTACTAAACGACAGTCATTTGCGAGTTTGTACAAATAAAGTAATAATAATCTTGGGTTAAATAGAAAAACACTTATTAAAAGTTTTCAAGTAAATTAAAATTAATAATTCAAAGTCATTTTTTGTTTTATTTTATCCATTACCAAAATTCGAGTAAAGGTTCAATAATAAATATGAGCTATACATTAAATAAAAATTAAATTTGTGTTTATCTTCTTAAACATTACCTAATTAGGTGACAGTTGAAAACTTCGTAGGAAAAAAAAAAAAAATATTTAAAGTATCAAGTGCAAAAAATAAATTTATTCTTGCTTACTTGAGGCTTGATAGTAACGGAAATTTCATAAAAACCAGATTAAAAATAAAACTGGTTAAAGAGAAGGAAAAGTCTGATAAATTGCATTACATTTTAAATAAAACGTTAGATCAAGATTATAAACAAATGTAAGCCTTCTCACTCCTACGCACTGCAAAGAGCGCCTCTCTGTGGCGTTCAGGAAAAATGATGAGTAGGCCTCGAGACTCTCAGCGGAGAGAGAAGTAACCGGATAACCAGCGCAACCGGCACTGCCGCTGAGAAGGGTTCAGTACAGCGCAATCACGCGTTTCTGTTAAGAAACGTTTAGTTTACAGTCTATCCCCCGAAGAGGAAATGTATTTTGCACAACCCTGTGTATTTGTTGGCCTACAGACTCTCACTCAGAGTGGTAGTATATTTCGCGCATCCGTTGCAAACACGAGTATCTTTATTTTCGGATTAGTGTTGGTATCCTATAACTTTATATCTTTAAATCTGTTAAATATTGTATATCTCTAATATTATGTGTGTGTGATGTCAGTGAGTGTGTAAATAAATAAAGCTGTGAGTTCTCAAACCTGTGTCTCAAGACTCAACCCAACCACACCCAGTCACAATCCAGTTGCACAGCGCTGCAATCTGGCTCCCGCTCGAACCGACAACATAAAATTTTTTTTATTTCTTGGGTAAACTTAAATTTACTATTATTAAAAGGAAATTTATTACTTTTGTTTTCAAATTAGTACTGTGGTAATTAAATGCTTATCAAAACAAGCATCGATAAAAATGCGCCATACATATTCATGGAATTATATATATTGCGAGTTCATTAATTTAAAAAAAAAAAAAACTTGTTACCATATCATCCATTTTATTACACAAGTTTTCACTTGATGAGAGCATCAAGTCTCTTTGAAACGCTTCTTTGGAATTCATAGCAGACTTACAAAACCTTTAAAAGTAAAGTAAAGTAAAGTAAAGTTATAAATTTTGACCAGAAATATTTTTAAATTAAAAATTATTCTAAAGAATTGCTTACTTTGCAATTAAATCGGCATTTTGTTTTCCATTTTCTGCAATAATTCTTAGTTTATCATGGGCCTGAGATGGAAAAAAAAAAAAAGAAAAAGGGAAATTATCGTTACATGTACACTATTATTGCAAATTAAAATTTTTTTTTTTTTCATATACACACAAACCAGTTAATAAAATATTGATCCTAAGATATTTAGACATCCTTTTAATATATAATATCGTGTATGTGTTTAAGCATGCATTCTACATAGGTGCATTTAAAATAGATGGTGGATTAGTGTACTCTCAGATGTGCCTTTTCAACATTTTCAAAAAAAAAAAAAAATTCTGCTCGGATTAGATCACGACTTTATAGAAGGCAGTAAAGACTTTGGAAGTCAAATTGAGGTTCCATGAGGCCCTTTAAAACGTTGCATGGTTATGTTACTGCTTATGAAATTACAGACACCTTTAGAGTAAAAATGCACCTTTAAGTACATTCTACCAGTATCAAGAATTACATGGTTAATTGTCTACTAATCAGAAATGCAGGGGACTACCTCTAAACTTACAGAAGATTTAAGTTTTGGTTGGAATTTTCGCTCTATGGTCTTTTGTGCACACTTTAGGCTAATTAGAAAGGGACCTACAGTTTAATGTGGATTTCGAACCACTAATAAACATCCATTCCACCTCCATGATTCAAACTTAAAGCCTGTGATACCAAAGGCCAAAGCTAGCCAATTGGCCATCAGGCCGCTGTAGAAGATGCCTGGCACATTTATAGTAAGTTCAGATGCTTGAACTGCACAAATAAGACAAGTTAGGTTTATATATTCCAAGAATTCCAGCCATATTATACGTCTTCGTCTGACCACACGTTTTTGAATTCTCTGTTACTGTTTTCTCGATACCACTATAAGAGGACATTGGTATTCGTTCCTCACAGAGATAAGATGTTCCTTCTGGCATGTATTTGCCTGCACTTCGTTCTAAGTCAAGATGGGTTGGTACGAGTCTTCATTAAAGTTGTTAGTTGCATAGCTGTGTCTTTGTCCGTTGAAAAGATGACAATTGTATTGGTTAATTGTTTCGACTCAGTTACTTCTTTCGAGAAAAATTAAAAATTAATTTCTATTAATAATTAAAATTTTAAATATATTAACATTTCTTCACTAGTATGAAAAACATGCTTTCACATTTTTATATAAACTTCAGAGAATTAAATGTACGTAACAAATTCCTGCTTAAATTTTATTAAAAGAACATAATAGGCTTACCATAACATTTCGATGAATATCATAGTGGATATTTTGTAAAAAGTATTCAACGGCATCTTCAACCACTTCTTCTAGTTTTGATATTTTCTCATCCCATACCTAAAAAAAAATAATCTTAATACTGTATGTTTTTAAGTTGTGCGTTTAAGGATATCTTATATGCAGGTTTACACTGAAACTTTCAATATTGAAAAAAAAAACTGTAATAAACAAAGAAATTTTATATAAGATAACGTTTTAATTTTTTAAAATTAAAAAACGTTTATTTTAAAACAACATCCAGTATCCCCTCGGATGTGACGCCTTGTTTTTATAACTACTTCTTTATTACTCAACGAAAGAACATATTATTCCTTTATATTGGTCATGTATGAACAGAGCGACATATATTTAAAAAATGGATAGTATTGATGATTGTATTATATTAGAAGATGAAGGACGAGATTTATATTAAGTGCTTATTAATACTTTCAGATTTAAATGAAAATTTCCTGAAAGTTCATGCAATTTGTAATCATGATTACTGCTTAATAATTCAATATTAAATATCAACTAACGACACAGTGATTCCTAAATTATGTCCCAGTGGTGCCACGAAATTATTGCAAAAGCTTCATAATCACAAGAAACTCAGTATAATTGAACAAAAATAAAGTAAAAAAGATAAAAATTGGTAATTATGTAAGCTTTTTTTTGTGGTTCGGTTCAATTTTTTACTTGACCCCGTATAAGATAAAAAGAAGATAAAACGTTATTGTGAACGTGATGCGGCAACGCAGCGCCTTATCTGATCATACCAGACAATTCGAAACGTGTAAATCCTTCGTGACAGATTTGGATTGTTCTGGAAGCTCTTGCTAACGAAATATAGAAGCCAGCATTTCCGATTAGATCCAGTGTCGATTGATGAATATGCGTGACAAAGTGATATAAATTAGTTAATGTAGTATAGTTCGTGTTATGTTACTTCGTTTAATGTATCAGATAAATAATTTTGTGCTTTTTGCTATTGCATTTTTGATGATGGACCGGTTTGACAATAATAAATGTGCAAGAGCAGATAAAGAAAGTATGTCTTCAACCAGTGGCACGAGTTTTAAGATGAAAATATCGTAGAAATGATGACGGTTATTTAGATTTTGATTTTACGACGACAGAAATGAACGGTGAAAGAAACCTTAATGTGCATTGTGTATCAAAGTTTAAGCATCAGAGTATATGTCCCCAAGTAAATTGAAGCAATATTTAGAAATTAATCATCACCACTACATGGTTGACAAATCTCGTACTTTCTTTACCATAGAGTTGAAAGAACTGAAACAGAAAAAAAAAAGTCTCTCAAGACTGCATAAATACCAAATGCTTTCTTAGCATTTTACAAGGTGGCTTATAGAATCACGAAATGCAAGAAACGCCATATCATCACAGAGCTTATCCTACCGACTGCTGTAAATATGGCGAACATCACGGTTGGTGGGTTTTACTGGGAAACTGCTTTAGAAATATGCACTATTAGCACTATATGTTATTTCAACTTCAATTGTATGGGTATATGAAATCTCGCAGTATAAAGCTTCAACGCACATTAAATGTTTCATTGATAATATGTATGTTTCGAGGACAAAGTAAGATATTTAAGTTCGCACAAACTGAGATTAGTAAGTTGAAGTGTGTGCATATTATTTTATTTATTGTTAAAAATTTAATCATTAGAAAACAATATAATTTCTAAATATATACTAATAACATGTCAACTTTAATTAGTGAAACTTACTTGTTTAGTTTGAGTTTCTGCTTGAAAAGCTCCATCTATTATATCACTATACTCTTGCATAACAACATTTTGCTTGTTTGCAACATCTTCACAAGATTCAGTTAATGTTGTTAAAAAAGTTTCTTCAGTTGAAAAGTAGTTATTTAAAGAAGAATTCCAGTCGGTCACCTTAAAAATACATAAAAAGATCCATTTTGTTTATTAAAATTATGCATTATTCATAAAATAGCCTATCTTTTGTGTTCTAAAACTAAAATGGAACATTTTAATTATTCGAAAAAAGAATTAACATTTTTCTTACCAGTTGCATAAGATCATCCTTCCACTGATTTAGTGATATCAGCAAACCCTGCAAATTTCCTTCACATGTGGCTAACAGAGGATGCAGGGGCTCAAAGTTGCATAAATTCTAAATAAACATAACATCTAAATTTTTCAAATTAAAAATTATACAGTTTATAAATATTTCTTCAATTTTATCATTAATTATTTAACCAAATGTGTATTTTTTAATTGTAATGACTTTTATTTCAGCTAGGTACAAATATTGTTCAGGGTTTTCATAATAGCACACAGTTTTAAAACATATCTAAGATATTTTTATTTACTAGCATAAGCACAAAATGCGCTACATGTTAAAAACAAAATTGCCACATAGGAAGTATTGTCCCAAAATAGAAAAAAATTACGTATATAAATCGGCAAGTAAACAAGGAGTAAATGAATTTTCATAGAAGGTTTCAGTGGCCGAAATTACTAGAGAATCAATAAATAAGGCCTCTATTTTGCTAATATGTTATGTTATCCCCCTAAGTGACGCTATTTTATGAGCGTCCGAATAATGTCCTGGAGTAATGCATGCATGTGGTATTAAATGCCTTCTCACACCCCTCAAAATGAAGACGAAATTGTTTAGCATCAGTTGATCAGAAGCCACATGTTCCATAGATTCCCGTGCAACAACATGTTAGGGTTAAGAACTGGTAAAAGTATTTAAGTATCACCTTATACTTAAGTATGCAGTTTAAACACGCTTTGTAAAGTATGTCAAATGAACAAGGATGCATGTGGTAGACAGTTATTCTGTTGAAAAATTGTATTTGGCGAGTCCTTCAAATGTCAGAGAGTCACGAACCAAAGCATTTAGTGTTAAGTGTACACTAAAGGTAAGTGACAGCTGGCTCCGATAATAAACTAAGCATGACTTCATCAATGTACTGTTTGGTACCCAAAGATTGGAAAGAAGCCACAACATGGCCATGTTGATCATCACTGGCGAGATAAAGTGGAATTTGCTATTGAAAACTACATTGTTCTATACTGTACCCCACACAACTCTCATGCAACGCAATTTTTAAAGATTTCCGCCATGTTACTAATATGATAGGATAACGGATAGTTGGACAACATATATGCCTTTGTCAATTTTCATTCGTAAGTTGGGAAATATTGATTAATGTTTTTGCCAAATTTCATTGAATTCCAAGTAATATAAATTTTACAAATCCCAATTTTCTGATTTTTCCTTAATTTTTGGAAACCGGTGTGAATAACCTTTACAAATATCTCGCCGATTTTGTACATTTATATTTTAAATAATAAAGTAAATCTGATACGAATTATCACGGATCATTTCATAGCTTTTTTAAATATTTAAATCCAGTATGCATCATTTGCACAGTGTACAAGAAACTCAAAAGAGATAAAATTATCAATTACTCCCATTATCTTATATTATGCTTAGAATTTAATTACCAAGTGTTTAAAACTCCATTAATGTTTCGAATTCCATTCCATTCCATTCCATTATGCAACTAAAATAATGAAGTATTAAAAACTGATTGAACTTACAGCTGAAGAAATGAAGGTTTTAATTTCCGACTGACATTCGTTCACCTTACTTTCTTCTTCCTTAAGAGCGTTAACTAAAGCATCCTGGAAAGTATTCTTAATTTTCTTAAGATCCTCCATGCTATTTATAAGCTGACAGAACTTATCAGAACTTCCAATAAAGGAATCTAAATAAATGTATATATAGTATTTCAAAATAAGAAACATAATTATTTCTATTATATCATTAATCTCGTTACAAGAAATGGCTCATTTTAAGTCAATAAATCATTTAATTCATATTTAGAACAGCTTGACAATTAAATTTTTTAGTTAAAAAGTTGACAAAAAAAAAAAAAGTATAAGAATTATTGGGAAAGTACTAATAGCTCATGGATTTCTAAAATACCTTGGTGTGTAAAACGAGGACTGATTATAAATTATAATTTCGGTCAATAGGTTATTGGGCGAACTTATCTATTTTTTTTTGTTGTTGTCTTACTAGCATTTAATTTCGCAGAAACTGCTTCTAATGTCTGTTTATTTATTAGCTATTACTCTTTTTCTAATTTCTATAATAGTTGATTTGACGAGTATTCCTTCAGATCTCTGATTTGTATAATCTCCTATGTAGTGTTTATTTTATTACATTGCTTTAAATTTTTCTAATTTTATCTTACCTAACGTATTTATAGATTTTCGAATTTTATGTTTCATCCTTTTTCAATTTTTTAATATTCTGTTCTGTTTTTGTAAGAATTTTCCCTATTTTTCAACTTCTGTACCTCCAAAAGTGAATTATGCAAAAATTTCAACCCCCATCTTGCGTCCATTCATTTCACCCACATTAGTTCTAAACTGTATAGGGGCAACTCAGCTCTAGTCACAGTGGTGTGGTGTAGTAGTACTTTTAGTATTGGTATTAAGATTCTTCTGAGGGACCTGAATGGCCGAGTGTCTAGCGCTCTGGCGCTCGGTGCCACAGGTTTCGGGTTCGAATCCCGGCAGTGCCATGGATGTTTGTAGTGGTTCGGGAATCCACTTTAAGCCGTAGGTCCCGGTCTCATATGACTGTAAGAGCGTCACGGAACCAAAGTCAGACTTCTACCTACGGGTGCTCCATCACAACAGAAGCTGCTTCCTTCCCCTTCAATCATGAGTACGTTTGGGCTCGTGGGCTTGGCCAGCCAAGTGGGATAAGAAACAACAACAGATTCTTCTTCGAAGCATACTGAATAAATTCAAGCCCTGGATTTTTTTCGCAAGGTTTTCATGTGTACTATTATAAATCTTAATCTTTCCTTTCCAGCTATCTTTAATAAAGTTTTGTTCTAATGCAGCTGGCAATACAGAGACAGCTAATTTTTATGCCATAAACAAGGGCTGCACCGCAGTTACTCATTTAGCACTACCCAGGGGGAACGTGTAGTTTGAAGATATGCTAAGGACGCGGAATAACAATACCCCGCTACTCTCTACGATCATGTTAGACCAGGATCTACAGTTTAAAGTGGACCCCGAGCCACTACAAACATCCATGACATCGCCGGAACTCTATCCCGAAACTTGTGGTAACGAGTGCTAGCCACTTGGCCATCAGGCCCCCATTTTTAATAAAAGTAAAACGCAAAAGGTGACAGTGTTTTAAATGTTGAAAGTGCCCCATTAGAGGTAAAAATTGATAATATAATTTATTGTGTATACAGCCTTTGTAATATATATATATTAAAAAAACTGTACACTATTTACATTAGATTAAATTTAGTAAAGACACTATACCGAATCCATTTTCGAAAGCTGATAAATATCTTTCACATTCAGCCGAGTTGTTTGTGATATTTAGTTGTGCACCACTTAGATTGCTTAAGAGACGATCTTTAAATTGCTGTAGGGCTTGATTAAAATTGCTTTGTGACTGACTCATCTCTGAAACTTTCTGTTGAAGTTTGCAATTTTCGTTTACAGCCCGAGATGTTTTTTCTTCCATCTGAAAATAGAAAAGCAAACTTCTAGTTTATAATCAATCTAGTTTGTTAAATATATCTAGTTTTCGTTAAATGATTAGACAACATTTAATAGTAATATATTTGTGCTAGTATATCTTCTATATGCACATTTTTTTTTTTTTTTTTTTGTTCGTCATTTAATTTTATAAGAATATTTTCTACAACTAATTAATTTCCATAATTTTCTATAGTTAAGAATCAATTTTCTTTCATTATAATTTTAAGAAAAGTTTTTCAATTCCTTCTATTAGTTCACACTCTCCTATATACGTATATCTTGTTCAAATTTTCAATCGTTAATAAAATACTTTTTATACATCCACTCAAGTTCAAATACATTTTTTTTTTGAACTTGTAGTGGATGACACTTGATGTGAATACAGTTTTTTCAAATATTAATTCCTTAATTAAATTTAATTAATTAGTTTTAGTTTTTTTTTTTTAGATTTAAGTTGCATATATCTACCAATAGATGGAGCCAGATAAACTTAAAAAATGAATAAAATTATTTATAAAGGACTTTCTGCAATACAGTGAAAAAAAGTAGGAACTGACTTTAAATTTTTTATTTTATTTTTTGGTCAATGACGAAGGAAAAAAAAAATAAAAATAAATTTCGAGTTTTGAGGAGAGCTTTTTAAATTAATTTCAATTAAAACTTAATTAATGTAAAATTTTATTTACAATCTTTAAAAAATATGCAATGTGAATCCAATGAAAGATTCAGGAGGTACAAATAGAAATAAAAATATGAAGACCTCTCACGGTTTTATCATTTTATAAATATTAGTATAAAAAAGCCTAGTAGAAAACAGCGCGACTTTTTTTTAAGCAATTTGAAAGAAAAATTATTCATTAAATTTGAATAATTTTAGTAGCAATACAAAGAAGCATACAATTTGAAAAAAGAACACGAGATAGAATAACTCTGCATTGAGATTTGATGGCCTTATTACATTTTTTTTAACTAATATTATATATTGAATTTTTAATTTATCAATATTTGATCTATTAAAATACACAATTCTTTTAAATGTATGATACATTTCATGTTTATAAAGTTCGTGATTGGTTAATTTATTGCTTTAATTATTTTAATTATCTTACTTTTTACTTCTTTTATGATTTCTTCTTTTTCTTCCAAAACTTTATGCAGTTTTTCATGCATTTTATTCATCACTGGCTCCAATATAGCAATTTCCTGGAATAAGAATATGTATAGAAAATAAAATATTTGTTTCATTAAATGTATCTAACATTGTTTAAATTTATGGATAAGTGAGAGGTTTCTCCGTTTTTATCATTTTATTGTCTCAAATCGTAACTGTATTGTTTAGCACTGTTAAATGTAAGTTCATAAAAGAATTATTAATTTTATTAAAAAATTGATTTTTGGAATAAATATTTTAATGTAAATTAAATGTGCAACTTATCTAGATCACAATTTTATGTTGTGAATCATCAGGGTGCCTCTTTTTTTTTTTGGGGGGCGACATTTTTATCAATGGTCATTGACAAAAATTTTCCTCTTTTTCAATTCCTTCTATTAGCTCACACTTTCCCTATATATATCTTGTTCACAATTTTCAATCGTTAATAAAATACATTTTTCATCCACTCAAGTTAAATTATCAAGTCAAGTTATTTTTTTTTTAACTTGTAGTGGATGATACTTGAATTAATGCAGTTTTTTTTTCAAATATTAATTCAGTAATTAAATTTAATGAATTAATTTTAGTTTTAGATGTAAGTTGCATATATCTACCAATAGATGACGCCAATAAACTTAAAAAATGAATGAAAATTTATAAAAGGACTTTCTGCAATATAGTGAAAAAAAAAGTAGGAATTGACTTTAAAAATTCTTTTTATATTACTTGTTGTCATGAATTTAGTGTCACAAAGGGTTAACTTATTTTATTACCTAACGAAAACTTATTAGATTACCGAAAAACTCAGCAATGACATTTCGTTTGTCTCTTTTTGTACACAAGGGCTAATTAGACCGGGACCTACAGTTTAAAGTGGATTCCAAACCACTAGCAAATATCCCTCCCATCGATAGTATTCGAATCCTGAAGCATGTGGTACCAAAGATCAGAGCGCTAGCAATTGGCCATCAGGCCGCAGTGACAAACATTAACGATAGGACTCTCGAATTAACAAATAGATTGCTAAAATAATTAATTAAAATGAAAAAAAATGTCCACCCAAAATTGAATAGGCAAGAAAAATTTAATAAGAGTAAACTTTTCAATATATCCTATCTTTCGAGAAATTGAAAAAACAAACTGAATTTTTAAAATAGTATCAATCTAAGAAACCACTTATAATATTACTTCAATTTGTCTAGTTCAGGGCTCTCCAAACTACATCCCGCCAGTGTCATCAATCCGGCCCGCGACGGCAATAGTTTATTGTTGCTGTAATAAATTGGATAAAAAAAAACACAGAATGATAATAACTCGGTTTTATTGACTTGCTATGTAAAGCTTAATGACAAGCATAATACGCAGAAAATTTAACTTAAGCATAACAAATAGAAATGAATCCCACTAACATTGTAAACTAGTGAACATCCCACGGTTGCCCTCTGTAGTTATGTTGGGGTAAAGAGTATCGCATATGTATGTGTATCGATGTTTAGAATGCATATATCCTGAATCGAACACATGATTTTTATCCTGAAAATCCCCAAGAAACGGAATAGTCTAGAAATTATAGATAATGGCAGAAAAATTAAAATTGTTTTGGCCCTTGTTACTTACTGGGTAAACAGTATGGCCCTAAGGCTGAAAAGTGTGGAGACCCCTGGTCTAGTTTATCAAAAAAGAAATATTTTGTTTAATAAATTAAAATTTAATTTATTGAAAAATATAAAATAGCATACTACTTCTTCAGATCGAATTTCTTCTTGTACTTTTTCCGTTCTTTCGCCTATCTCATTTCTTTCACTTATAATTCTGTTCCACTCTAATTCCTTCAAGCGCAAGTTCTCTCTTGCTTTAAGAATGGCTTCATCTAACTAATATACGACATCATCATTGTATTAAAAATTTAAATAATGTATTTTGCATTATTAGTGTAAGGCTTATTTAAATTTTAATTGAAGGCCTTCATTGTTTAGGTTATTTTAAGTTAAATTTTGGAAGATTTAAAAAATATTAAAAAAAATGCTTTCTATTTTAACAGTTGCATCTAGCATAATTGTTAATGTTTTAAAATTTGTAAATAAATTAAATACCACCTCGTATCTTCTACGGAAGTACTTTCCAATTGGTGCGCCGGAAAATGTTTAACTGCTATGTTAGAATGTTTCTGAAATTAAGAAATTTTCCTACAGGTTAATATGTATTAGTAGATGGCAGCAATTCGATTTTAAAATAAAAGGGTTTGCGAGCATTAAATATTCTGAAAAAAAGTTCAGAAACAAAAAAACCGAGGAACAAATCTTTAGTGATCAATAAATACTTTATACAAGCACTATTGGTGTGGTCGCGATGCCAGGAAAGGTCACATGCTTGCCATTCGAAGTCAAGTCAAACTCTTGATGATCCAATAACAAGCTTTTATATTCATAGATCAAATCTAATGTAAAATGATTTATTTTAAAACTCCAAAATTAAAAACAAAAATGGTGAATGTTCGACAAAAATAGAGTACTTTTAAAAAATTATGTGACGAAAGCCGATTATTCCATACTGACCGTTGAGGTGAGTTCTGTCCAGAGTTCATAAGTTGAAAAAATTAACAATATTTCTTGAAGCTATATTTATCGAAATTGAAGACAATTAAGAGAAAGTCTTTCAACTTAAAGTATAGGACAATTGTTGAAAAAATGACTTTTTCCCGCGGGAAGAGTTATAGCATTTCTGTTCCCAGGGGGAAAGGAATGTACATTCTTTTTTTAACAAGTGCATGATAACAACTTATTTAAATCTGACAGCACATAAGCAGTAACGTGAATAGTTATATTACATGCAATTAGGGTTTTATACTAATGAGAACAACCTGTCACTCGAATCTGATAGAAGATAATCGGTATCATAGATAATGAGACCTCATGAAATTAGCGATTATCTGTGCGACCTTCACAGGGCGAAACAATTACAGATGGAATATGGACTACACCATGATTTGATCCATCATGATTGGTCATAGACCATGGGCTGAAAACGTCTACTCCAATGAGAAGTGAGGAAAACTCCCCGCTCTTTTTTTTTTTTTTTTTTTTAGAGAGGTTTTTTGGGGAGATGACCGAGAGTTCTCCAACGAGTCGACTAGAAGTGTTTTCTTTTCTCTCTTTATCTGAAGTGACTGAACAGGCGCTTGGAGTTATCGTCTGTTTCCAAAGTGACCCCTTTATGGTTTCGTGTATCACACAGTTTGATAATTAAAGTCTGCCACACAGACTACGTGTTTAAAATTCGTCGTAGACACGAGACTCGTTGTCAAATTTAAGTCTAATCTTCATTTTTTTTTTTTGTAAATAATAAATTGCCTTAACCCAAAAGTTTTTGTATTCATAATAATGCTTGTAAATAAAAATTAAAGTGTTCTCATGAACCTGAAAATAGCCAGCTTTTTGTGCAGGACCCATAATGAAAATCCCTGTTCTTAAACATTTTACACCTGAATACATTAATTTAAATAATGACATTTAGGAAGTTTTAGATTGAAATCTTAAAAATCTTTTTTAACACTTAAAAGAACTATGACATAAATATAGCTTATTAATATACATATTAAAGAACAGAACAAATTATAAAAGATTCATAACATGAACAGATTCTTTGTGATGCTCTTTAAAATATATCTGAGTATTTCGTGTTTTACAAAAATAACCCGATTGATTTTATAGCTCTGTTCATAATTAAGGGAAGTGCAACAATTAAAAATCAAACATTTAAAAAAAGAATAGATCGCTTAAATTAAAATTTGAAAGTTTAAATACTCAGATTAAAAAAAGCAAACCTCTTGGGATTCTTTGTTTAAATCTTCTATCTTTTCTAGTTCTTCCCATTTTTCTTTAGTCTTTTCAGCTATAGCAGTTTCAGAAATCTAGTAATATAAGTAAAACATTTTACATGGAAAGATGCAATAAATTTTGCTTGTTTTAGGGCGATGCGAAAGGTAAAAGCGCTATTCCTTTAAGTCAAATGTTATTGTTTTACCCAATTCTTACAAAAACCATTCTGAAAATAGTGGAAGCCTGTGGTCAAAACTTGTATGTTTGTGAAAATTAAAAATTATGAATTTAATTTTACATCGAACAATTATTTAATGAAATTAATTGTTCATCTAGATCATACTTCATCATACATTAAGTGATATGTCAGAAATTGTTCTCATATATACATTGCTAGAGTAATTATGAAATGAAAACTAAAAATTTCATATCTTTCTGCAAATATTTTGGATAATGTTGCCGTGCTTCTTCCTACACACTGACAAGAGCGCCCCCTCTTTGGTGTTCAGAAGAAATAGTCAGTAGGCCTTCGAGGCCATCACCCGAGTGGAAGCACAGCGCACCCATACACTTCTGTTGAGAAAACGTTTAGCTTACAGTCATCGCGAGAGGAAATATATTGAACGCAACTCTGCGTATTTGTTGGCTTATAGACTCACCAAGAGAGGGAGTATATTTTGCGTACCCTGCGCGTAGTCGAGTATTGGGTTTTCGGCTTAGAAAATGGAATCTTTCCACGTATCTATAATAATATTTTTAGTAATAATTAATAAAAATATTATTAAGCTGGGTGAGTTCTCCAACTGTGCCTCAAGTATCTCAACCCAACCGCAACCAGTTATCTGGTTGCCCAATCTACACACTAAAATAATTAAATTTTTCTATTACGAAAAGGATAAATTAAGATACTAATGAAATATTCGGAATTTAATGCAAAGTTTACTTTAATTTTCAATAAGCTTTATTTTTATGTATATAAATATAGCTTATTAACTAATTTAATTTAGTGTGAATTAATGTTTTAGAGAGTAATTTAAAAATACGGTAACTTCTTCTGTATTAACTTTAAATTCTGACTGATTTCAAAAATTTTGCATGTATAACCAGTTAAAAAGCAGGTATTGTTACGAAACTATATCGGGTAATATTAGGCTCTGTTACAATATTCGTCTTCCTAAAAACATAAAGATTATTATTAAAACGCTTCATATAATTTGTTAGATTGTAAACCAAAAAAGAAACAAAAAAATCACTTTTCTTACTCGAGATTATCTGGATGAATTTGAATTTGTTCTGAAGTACTCAATTCAAGTATTTGTTTTTCCAACACAGAAATCTTTTCTAAATAATCCTGAAAAAACAGCAAAATAATTATTATGTAAATTATGTATTATGTAAATTTATTATTATGTAAATTTGTTTTTCCCAAACGTTTCCGATATTGTAGTTATAAATGAATAATTCAGCAATTTTTTACACAAAGAATCTGGTTAAAAAAAATTGAATAGTTAAATCCGTTCACAGAAAATTTAAAAATGGTCATTTAAAGTAAATTGTTGAAATTTTTAAATTATACAGATTAACTTAGCTAATACCTTTCAAATAGTTTTTATAATTCATTGCATTGACTTCGAAATTCTGTACCCAATGAAAACTTTATCTACTTAAATAAAAATATTAAAATAACACTTTATTTCTCAAAATTTATGAATAGTTAACTTCACTTTTAACCAAAACAAAAATATATAAATTAAATATACTATAATTATACTATATTAAAAATTGTAATTTTCTAAAGAGTTGTCGCTTTAAAGCCATTCAATCTTGTTCTAAAATATTTCTAGTGTTGCTTTTGATGATAAACCTCGTATATACTTCCTTTTCAGGTTTTATTAGGTGGAACTATATAAAATGCCATTCATAAAGAAAATTCACTGGTTATTTTCATGGATTGAAATATTTTCACTAAGTTACCGTAAAAATTCGATTATGTATTTATGCCGTTAGAGTTTTAATATAAATTCAAACAAATTTAAAATGCAACTAAGAGCTTAAAATGTAATCAAAAACATAATTTTTCTTCTTGAATTTAATAAACATTCATTTAATGTTCAACGTTTAATAAACATTCATTTAATGTTCAACGTTTAATAAACATTCATTTAATGTTCAGTCTAATCAGACTCGTCAACCTTTAAAAGGCTGGATAAAAATTTACTATACTTCATTACAATGTTAATCTATCAAAAGATTATTCTTTGCATTTCGCGTAATTATTTTCCGACAACTAAACTTGCATGTTGAGTGCTTGCCATCTTTTATTTTGTATTTATTTTTTATTTCTCCTTATTTACTCTAACTTGAAAAACTTCAATTCATTATGTTCAAAATATTCTCATTTTGTAGTTCCATTTATTGTAGTACCAAAATAAGCAATTTTATACATATTTTCACTTCAAAAACCCAGTAAGAATATCGGAAATATGAAGACACTAGTAAATTTGTAATATCTGTTATTTACATATTTTAATAGAAATATTCATCTTGTATCAACTCTAAATATCAAATAGAATGTTAATTTATTAAAGTCAAAACTTAATTTTTTTAATAAAAATATTAAAACGACAAAAATGTTACAAGTAATATAGGACATGCTTTTAACAATAAATTAATAATTTACTAAGACATTATTTTAAAAGAGAAATACTTTACATAATATTTCGATACTAACACTCGATATTAAAAACTACTACCTTTATTAAAATAAAAATTACTTTTGTAAGGTCTGTTGCAGAAACTTGAGAATTAACTTCAGGTTTATTCATGATGTTTTTGGCCCGCAAAGCGTATTCTAAAGTATTTAATGTCTCATCAAGATGACAAGTTGCAGGAGATATGGTGGCTATAACTGTTGTCTTTGTTTGGCCTCCTAGAGAGTCTCTGAGCAGCCGAGTCAATTTGCTCTGCCTGTAATTTAGAACTATTAGAAATATAAAAAATCAAACTCATTAGACGTTTGGATTCTCAATATTGATGAATCCAGAATGATTAAACTAATGATTTGTTAGCAGATTCGTTGACAATAGGCAGTGGGGTCCAGCAATGTCTGAGAAAAGCCGTTTGCTCGATTCATTAAGATGTCGGTGGATGGATGGATGGATGGATGGATGGATGGATGGATGGATGGGATTGTCACATGCTGATGCTGCTAGGCGTCTTATTGTGTCTCGCAGTGTGGTCCACCGTCTCTGAATCAATATCAAACCGAAGCTTCTGTATCCAGAAGGCATGTTCCAGGTCGACCACGAGCTACAACACTTGCAGAAGACCTTTTTATAGCTCTTCCGGCCCGAAGGAGAAGCATTTCTGTGCCTCAACTTGTTGCAGACCACTCTATAGCATCAGGAAGAATATACGCTAGCATGGTGAAGACGTCTTCACAATTCAGGTCTCTATGCAAGGCGACCAATTGTGCGTGTCCCCCTCAACAGACGACAGAGAAGGGCCCGCTTATCTTGGGCAAGAGAACACGTTTTCTGGACCAGACAGCGATGGGTTCCTGTACTCTACAGACAAATCCAGATTCACACTGGAGAGCGATTCAAGACGTCTGCTGATCTGTAGGGAACAAAGTACCAGATACCATGAATCCAACACTGTTGAAAGACAGTTACCGGGTGGTGGAATAAGGGTTTGGGAAGGGGATCTCACTTAGTGGTCATACATGTGTTCCAAGGAAAAACTGACTGGTTTGAGATATTGAGATGAGATCCTTGATCCATATGTCCGCCCATGTGCCGGTACAATTGCCAATTTTTTCTTTCTGATGGATGATAATGCACGACCTCACCGAGCTGTAGTTGTTGAGGAATATCTAGCAATACGTAA
>BPLR01012930.1:0-26974 GCA_021605095.1 Caerostris extrusa | reverse complement strand
ATCACAATATGATATTTGTCCACTATGATCCTCCTGGCTTCATTTTACCAACTAATAGCAAAATCATGATGAAATCAATAGACTGGATGAGACTCAAGGTCAATATTACTAACATCATTGGAGGTAATTTTATACTTGACTTCTTACAACTAGTGAACTCCAAATTGAACCTAATTCATGAGCTGATATTCAAGGCAGCAAAGAAATTGCCAACCATATACACACCAAAAGAAAAAGAAAAACTCCTGGTGGACCAGGGAACTTAAAAAGAAGCAAGACAGAGCACTGAGAAGGCTTTTTCAAAAAGAAAAAGACCCGAAACTCAGGCAAATTAAAAAAACTAAACTTTAAACATAGCCAAGCAGCCTATAAAAAATTAATTTTAATCACCAAGAGAAACAAATTCAAAGAATACATCAACTCAATAACTAACAATAGTCTGTTTGGAAACAACTTCAAAATTATCTCTAATAAAAAGAAAAGAAGTACAATAAGAAAACCTATAGTTAATTCACAAGGCACTCCCTCCACGAAAATAGATGAATCCAACTCTGAAATTATCGACTATCACTTCCCCTGGTCCAACAGTAATTTGAGTAACTCAGGCATAGACTCCCAAGATGACTTTAATAAATTCATAACTCAAGAAATAGAGCAATAATCTTATCCATAAAACCTAACAAAGCTGTGGGAGTTGATGGGCTCCCAGGTGAACTAATAAAAGAAATTTTCTTCGCCAATAAAAATTGGTTTGTGGAACTCTCCAACATCCTTGTCGGTAGGGGCATTTTCCGGTGCTATGGAAAATAGCCCTTCTCCTTATTGAGAAGGAATACAAGAGTTTAGACCACCCCTCACACTTCCGCCCAATATGTATTCTACCATGTTGGGGGAAGATTCTTGACAAATTAATATCTGACCGACTCTCCTATCATCTAGAAAAAGACGAAACTCTCAGTAATCACCAATATGGTTTTAGGAAAAATAGATCAACCATTACAGCTCTTAACAATATCCTAGAATTTTACCAATTGGCCAAGGAGGATAACCAGCTGACATGTCTAATTTCCATTGACATGTCAAATGCATTCAACTCTGTTGATTGGGACGTACTACTTAATAAAATTAATAGAATCTCCATACCCAGCTACCTTAAAAGAATAATTGCCAACTTCTTGCATGATAGGAGAGTACATCTAGATGGTCTGACCAAGGACTACAACAAGGGAATACCGCAAGGCTCCAATCTAGGACCCATTCTATGGAATGTCTTTATCAACGACCTCCTGAAACCGACTTTGGCCCCAATACCAAAGTACAGGCCTTTTGCAGATGATGCACTACTAATGCTGAAAGCTCCTGCCACCTATTGCTTCTCCAAAGAAAGTAGACCGGCACTGAACATCCTGGTCCATGGAAAATAACATGACCATAAATCACACTAAAAGCCTCTTTACGGTCTTCTCTTCTATAAGATTCTCCCATATTCCCTCAATCAAAATAGCGGACAATAGAATAAAATTTTCGAAGCATCTAAAATATATAGGTGTCTTCATGGAGCCCAAACTTAATTGGAACTATCATCTCACTAATATACAAGATAAAATCAATAGCCTGCAACATAAACTCTACAGGATCTCCAGAGCAACCTGGGGATTGAATCCTAGAGTGAAAAAAAGAAATTTATAACAAGGTAACAGAAAAAATAATCTCTTATGGTCATGAAATCTGGTACCAGGACAAGATCAAACAAAATATAAAGATTCTTTAATTGCAAAGGTCTGGTGTGCTTAACATCACTAAATGTTACAAGACGGTTTCCACGGATGCACGGCAAGTCCTGGCAGGTATTCCCCACTGGATATCAAACTGAAACATTCGGCACTTTTCAAGCTAAAAACTGGACATAATCCAGTCACCATACAGAACATCGACATTCAGCCACAACCCTTCACCTACAAGAAACCCATAATTCCACCCTGGAATAAAGCTGCTTTCAGTTGGAATTATTTCGATTGTAATAATTAATACTGCTGACACACTGATCTATACTGATGGGTCAAAGATGAACAATAGAGTGGGAGGCGCCTTTGAGGTATATGACAAAGGAATAGAAGTATACTGCCATGGCTTCAGGTTGAGTGACCATGAAACGGCCTAATCAGCCGAACGCATGGCCATCGACTTCGCCATCAACAACAATTTACAGCTCTCCAGCATCATCTCTGACTCAAGATCAGTGTTGCAGGCAATTAGCAACCCCAACAACTTAGATTTAAATATAATGCAAATTAAAGAAAAGATCCCCACCTATGTATTTGCAAGAATATTATTTTAAAATCAAAGCAATCTAATTAATTTTCAATCAAAAAATTTTTCTCATAATTTTTATATATCTTTTGAATATATGGATGCACACATAATGCATTTTTTTAATATATTGGTTTTCACTACTTTGGCCATTACAAAATAAATATATTTTGTGAAAGTGTAATAAATCTCACGGCCCGGAAAAATATTCAAGGCGGCCTGCATGCCGCTTACGGCTTGGCCACCCTTGCATTAGAACATGATGGAATTTCTAATTAAATAATGACAGCTGTATATAAGTATACTTTATTTAATCGTATTGAATTTCAAATGTTAATTTTATTTTATTTGTAAAATATTTATATATTTGAAGATTTTCATTGCTTTCAAAAATTTTTTTGGAAGATTTCTATGGTCTAAGTACTTTGAATTGTAATATTTATTGATATTTTTAAAAAATATTAAAAATTATACTTTTATGGATTTATTTGTACATTCAACAACAAATGCTGTGAGTGAAAAAAATTAAACAAATATTCCCTTTCAGTTTTTCAATTAAAAATAATAATAAAAGAACTTATCATTCTTGTTATTTAAATACGTTTTATTTATTCGCATAAAAGAAACCCTTAACGTTTTAAAACTTGTCATGAAAATGAATTTGTTGAACACGATGCAATCTTAAACAATTCCTACAAAATGATGTTGTGAAAAATAAATAAATAAATACAAAAATATTAATAAAAATAAATAATTTAATAAAAATAAATAAATAAAATTGAATAGGAACAAAAAATGCATAAAATAAAAATTGCTGATAAATTTATTAAATACTAAAATATTAAAATAAAAATTGTTTATTAATACTAAAATTTAAAATATTAAATATTTTTAAATTTATTGTTACTGAATTTATTTATTTGAAAGGGCAATTTATTGCAAACGAGTATTAATATAAGTTTGTTAACTTCAGTAAAATGTTGATTTTTCTTTCAAAATGCACCAAATGTATAATGATACATCTTTGTTTAAAATTTAATTATAGTGGCATTAAACATTAAAAAGTCTTGTGCGTTGCTGCGAAGATCTAGATACTTGATAATTTCTATTTTTTTTGTTTATTTGTTTTATTTAGCAATAAAACTGTTCAACTGACTTTGAGAATTGAATGAAAAATTCACATTTTTTGGTTAAGTGATTGTCCAAATAAGTTTGAATGATATTTGCATAATCATGAAAAACATCTATGCATAATAAACTAATTTCCAATTTATAACGAGTATCGAAACATTCTAAGTCATTTTAACGTATTATAGGTACAACTTACGGTAATAAAACTTTAAAAAATACTTAAAATGTAATCAACCCATTCTTCATGACAGATTAGTCACTATCACTTTTAAAATATGTTACTTGTGAGAAAAACTTATTAAAAAGTATTCATGAATTCAAAGTATTATTAATGAAGTTTTACAACGAATCTTGACTAATCTTTGTCTCTGTTGAATGTTCTTAGGAAGGGACCCTATCTTTGGCACGCTTGACCTGCAATTTAGATTAAGACATCTATTTGTTTTTACTTTTAAATAATTGATAATATGCGCATAACTACTATCGAGTTCCTGTAATTCAAATTAATAGAGATTGTCGGAAACACAGAATATAGAAAAACTAGAACTAAGCAGATCTTCTAATGCATGATTTTTAGAAACTTTATCTTGTATTTCTACTAACATTAATTAAGCAGCCAATTAAAATTCAAAAAGCATATTTATGAATTAAGATGGGGAGGTTTAAAGGGTATTTCCCCCTGTTGGTACGTAATCCGTAAGATTCGGTAAGTTTTGTTGCCAAAGAGTTTCTGGAGTCTAACGCAGTCTAATGTTTTGTGGGACAAGGAGCGCTAGGAGAATCAATCATTGACCTGTTTTTTTTTTTATTCTCAATAGAAATCATATGACAATAACTCTCAATTTAACACATGTTACTTTAATAATTATATTACTGTTTTTTATATGATAACTGGTCTAATTTCTGCATTTATTAGCATGCAAAGATAATGTTATCAATTTACGTATGTGATCAATTGTGATTTGAAGAACGTTTTTTTTTTTTCCCCAGTACACATACATATGCATATTCCACCAAATTTATTTAAGATTACTATAAAATAAAAAGCAACAATAATAAATAAGAAATCTAAGGGAGGCTATTTTTAAATGTTCTGTTTCACATGTATTCTAAAAAGATTTTTTTAAAAATTGTACTCGATAAATTCTCGATCCCACCCACTTTGAACAGAGCTTTCGCATATCCAAATTTTCATTCACGATATGTCTAACACGTTCCTTTGATATCTTTAGGTCTCAGCTATCTCAATCAACTTCACTTTACGGTTATCAGAAATTATTTTGTGGACTTTTTTGATGTTTTCGTCGGTAACAGCCTGTTTGGGGCGTCCACTGCGTGCATCGTCCTCGGTGCTCATTTCGCCTCGTTTAAATTTCGCAAATTCCTCCTCTACAATTGATTTTCCTGGTGCAAAGTCCGAATAATGTTTATCAAGCCAATCTTTGGCTTCAATAGTGTTTTTTCGCCAAAAAACAATTCTTTATTAACACACGAAAATTCCTTTTTATCCATTTTTTTTCAGGCTAGCAAAAGTTCCTTCACTAAAAATGCTATAACTCACATACTAATAGTGCAACAGCTGTCAAATTTATACACTTGTCTTTTGAACGTTAGGGCTAATTAAAAATCATATGGATTTAATAGTAGTAGCGCCATCTATGTGTTAGCCTACGAACTTTTCAGCATATCTGTTGCATATGCACACATACTGGTGGTTCTCAAAATAATGGAAACACCCTAGAGTTATAAAATCGTAGTAACGTCTTTGGCTAATACAGCTGGCCCACCTGTTACATATGTAACAAATACGTCTTTGGCATAGTATGATAAACATGCATACGTTAATCTTGCATGACCCACCTGTTACATATGTATATCTAAATAACCCAAACTATATTTGATTTAATTTGTTATGTGGAGTGTTAAAACTTCTACCTGAAGAAAATGCTGAAATATTTAACCAATTCTCATTTAAACGGGAATACTTGTTAAATGTTTTAATTCAAATAGACATAAAAATTTTTTCCTCCATTAAATTGCATGTTCCATAATCCCTAAACTAAATGTTTTTTCCCCAATTTGATTACTGTTTCACAAGATGAATACGACAAAAAACCATATTTGATTTAAAAATTCTTGTTGATAATATTCTCTGGGAATACATGTTAAATTTTCCCACAAATATACATAATGAAACTGAAAATTTGTTTCACATGAAAATCAAAATATATACAAATATTCCAGCAAGAAAATTTCTTATAAAAATCTGAACGTATAGTATATGCATCTTAATATTATGAATCTTATTTCTTAATTGGGAAAAAAAAGCGATTGATATTTTTGACAGGCATTCGATTTATGTGCACAAATCACCGATTTATTCGTATAAAACTACTCATTGTATATAACCCACTATTTCTAAAACAATAATTTCATTGATATTTAAATTTTTAAAGTATATTGAATTTGCCGGAACAAAACTTCTTTTTAATTAAAGTTTTTTTCTAATGCAGCTGGCAAACACTTAGACAATTATCTTCGATGCTTTAAGGCAAGCGCTGCACTGACGTTACTCACTTGACACTACCTAGGAGGTGTGTGTTGATGAAAACACATAGAAGAAATGAATTCGCCAACTTCCTGGTTCTTTAGTTGTTAACAAATGTTTTTAAGTTGTAGGTGGTTCAAAATAAATCAGCCCTCTTGAATTAATTATTGACTACTTTATTACACATACTAGGAATATTAAAACTTTGTACAATATTTATAAATTAATAGTACTGCCTCTCATTCTAATCTCTAATGCCATAAAACTTAATCTCTCTCAAAAAACCTCTCACACTTCCAAGATTACATCTCTCTCTCTTGCTTTCCAAGTGCGATCTCAAACTCGCACTTCTTTCGCCCAATTACTTGGCGTCGCAGCGCCCTCTCTAACGATGATTCATTCCTCTTTTTTCCACATACTCCCCCTATACTCTTGTTAAAGAGTACACACAATTGCACTACATTTTACACATCATTAACACATTATAAACAACACACAAAATATCATTAAAGAAATCATAATAATCATCATAACATGACAAATGAGAAATACAATATTCTAGACTAATAAATGCAAAGAAATCAAACATTAAAGTTCTAAATAAAAGTTCAAAATTACTAAAATAATAAGTTCTAATAAGAGTTCAAATATCTGAGTTAAATTTCAAAAGGATATAATAATTGCACGACTCTTCTTAATTGTGCTTTGGGTGTGCGAACAATACATGCTCGTACATGGCCGTCTCTTCCTACGATCACTTGTTCAACCACTCCCATATCCCAGAGGAGCTTAGACTTCTTAGGTCCTTCCACAAGAACAATGTCCCCGGACTTAAGGTTCCGCTCCGACGAAGGATTAGTAAAATTGTGAGCAGTTCTCAGTTTCAAAAGATATTGTTCTTTCCACTTAGTCCACAGCTGTTTTAAAAGTCTGGACTGATATAATTTACGTCTGGTGAAAGTCTCTCTATCAACAACTTTATTTAAAATCTCTAGGAAATGTTCAGGAAGGCCGTTATCCCGTCCTGGAAGTAAGAACTGGGAAGGTGCGAGACAACGTGGCTCACCCAACTCATTCGTTTCATATGTTATTGGCCCGTTGTTTAAGACAAATTCGAGCTCAGTCATTATTGTTGTGAGTTCTTCGAAAGTCAAAAGGGCCTTGCTCAATATTTTCTCAGAGGGTCTTTGATACTCTTCATCAGTCGCTCCCAAAAGCCTCCCCACCATGGCGAACGTTCAGGGATGAACTTCCATGTAACGCCCTTGGACGATATGAACTCCTGAACACTTAGATCTACGATAATTTTCTTAAACCCTTTGATTATTTCACATGTACAGCGAAACCTTTTCGCGTTATCTGAGTAAATCACTTTGCAGCCACCTCTTCTTGATAAAAAACGTCGAAGAGCAAATATGAAGCTTTTCACGGACATGTCTGAGACGACTTTTATGTGAACCGCACGTGTAACTGCACAAGTAAACAAGGCTATGTGCACTTTCTTGCAATTTTGATCTCCTGTTTTGATAGTTATAGCTCCCGTGAAGTCAATTCCTACAACAGCAAATGGAGGACTTTCGGCGACACGATCTCTAGGCAGTTGTCCTGTAAGTTGTTTGGCAGGTTTCAGTGCATATTTCTTGCATATAAGGCACTCACTAATAACCTTCTTGACCACTTGTCTTCCCTATAGGTATCCACAAATTTATTTCACATGAAAATCAAAATATGTACAAATATTACAGCAAGATTTCTTATAAAAATCTGAATGTATAGTATACGCATCTTAATATTATGTGTCTTATTTCTTACTTGGGAAAAAAAAGCGATTGATATTCGATTTATGTGCACAAATCACTGAATTATATGTATAAAATTACTCATTGTATATATATTCTTTTAACCCACTATTTCTAAAACAATAATTTCATTGATATTTAAGTTTTAAAGTATATTGAATTGCCCGAACAAAACTTCTTTCCTTAAAGGTAAAAGTTTAAATATTTTCTTTTCGTGTGCTCAGTTGAAAATCCAGCATACAACCGTTTATTGGAGAATTGTGATATCACTTTCTTACACTACCCCTTACCAATTCAGATAAGATACTATTGCTTATAGATAAGATTGCTTACAGATAGCTATATTGATAAGATTGGAATGCCTATCAATTTAGATGTTTTTATTTTAATTTTGAGAAAAATATTTAAACAAACTTTTAATCCGTTTGTAATCTAATTTTAGATGAAGAAAAATAAAATTGTAAAAATATTATTAAATAAAATATTTTTTTTCAGTAAAAATACATTTTATAAAGCTATTTTTATTTTAACAAATTTTTTTTTTTTTTCATTTCTTTTCATAAAGGAAATAACATGACCCTTTAATTTATTGAAATTTTTCAATCGAAATCTTATTTTTGTACAACGTGTTTTGCATTTCAACAAACATTCTATGTACACACTCACATCAATAAGTTAATATATATATATATTTATATGTCACTGTCCCTCCATTCTATAAAACTTTATATCAAACAAATAATGACTAAAAACCACAAGCCACAAATTCATGATGAGATCAAGTCACAGCGTTGGAGAGCTAAAGATCTTTTAGCAATACCCAGCAATCCGCGACGGCATGCTGTCGCCCAGTTCCGACTGGCCCTGACTGTCTAGCAGAACATCTCCATCGCATTAAAATCTTTTGAAATCCTCGGTGCCCCCTTTGTGGTTCAACAGAGCCCATGAACAGAGACCACCTCCAACGATGTGCGGTACTTGACGGCGACTCGGAGACAGCGCTTTACTGGCGTGCGAGAGAACTCTTAAGGTAATGACTTCGGTCATCTTTGCATTTTCTGGACGTTTATTTTTCCTTTTGTATTGTTTTCCCTTGTTATTTTTGTTATTATTACTATTTTTATTCTTCATGTACTTTCCTTGCCATTGGAAATAAAAAAAAATGTCCTAAATATTGTGCGTTATTTTATATGCAAGTCTTATGATATTTCAGCCATTATACATATGAAGTTCAACTTGAATTTTATGTTTCAAAAGCACATTCTCTAAGTCGTTTTTATTATATTTTTTCCTACTAATATCTTTTTTTATTACATTTTTTCCTATTATCTTTTTTTTATTATTTATATTCTTTTTTTTGTTTGTTAAAATGCAGCTTTTAATTTTCCGTTAAAGTTGCATTCACCTTCATGTTTGATTTTATTGTTAAATCCTGTAACTTCTTGTTGATTGAAATTTTTTAGCATACATTTAGAAATAATCACTACTTAAACATTTTTTTTTACAAAATCAAGTTAAAATAATGTAATTTGTTGTAATAAATCTACACTAATTCAATTTATTAACCTCGATTGACTATTTTATTTCGGATATTGTACATTTCTTTTTTTTTTTTCTTGCCACGATTTTCTCTTAAATTTTAAATTCTTTTTTTTTTTTTTCCATGCACAAATCTTGTACTTACACAATCTCCATGGGCATTCTGTTTTTTAATTTTGATAATCATTGAATAATATTTACAAAAGTCGCAAGAAATAAATTCACCCATTATACACGTGACGTTCATTTTGAATTTTATGTTCCAAAAACCAATTTTTTTAAGTCGTTTTTAATAAAACTTGTTTCCTAATGATTTTTCTTTTATTAACTCAATACTTTAAGTTTTTGTTCATTAATAATTTTATATTGGATTTCTAATTTACAGTAATTCATTTTTAGGAAATATATAGTGCCCTTTTTTTTTTTATTTATTCTTGGGAATTTTACTTCACAATTGAAGAACCAATAATCTAATGTTAATTAAGTTTTCCGTAGTATTTGGCAGAAAAAGTAACGTTTTCCATCCAAGAAGATTCTGAGTATTTTAATATTGATTTAATTTCTTCATTTATAGTTCAATAAATTTCCTTATATTTGTAGCTGATAAAAGGTTTTGATCAAAAAAAAAAAAAAAAAAAAATCTAATCACTGAAAAAACAATTATTCAAATTTCTGCACCAGTTAAATTATTTAAAATTCTTGTTATATCGTAGAAAATTATTACAAACACTTTTGTTATTTTTTTAAATATTTGGTAATAAATATGTTATGTTATTTAAGAAGTCTATTCACAATTATATAGCTCACTCATTTCTTATTCCATAGAATAAGTTCACAGTTTTTACAAAGATTGAATTTAATGACTTGAGATATAGTATGTAGAGAAAACACAGCATTACTTTTCAAAGCTTTATTGGCAGCCCAATGTTAAAATCATCAGCGCTAGCTAAAGTTAAATTTCAGGCGGTTGAAATTTATGCACAAGTTTTAAAACATATGTTCAATTTTGCTTGTTTTCATGCGATGTTTATATGTGAATGATGACTGTTTGATAAAAGTATAACAATACGTATACAAATCCATTTTTTAATGGAATTTAGTTTCTATTTCCTTGTTTAATTTTATAAGTGAACATTTCTTTTACATAAAATGCACTTCATATATCTTCTGGAATTATATTTAATCGGCTTGCTACACGTTAGTATGTGGTTCTAATATTCCGTTTCAGCTTTTTTTTATACAGTCGTCAAATCCACATCTAGAGTTTCGAAGGCGGCACTTTTAACTTTCACACATTTCTGAACCAGTCTTTTCAAACCTTCTCTGGAAAGGCATCATTCATGCACACCCAAGGTATCTATTTTGGACAGTGATTTCATTGTGAGGATTGTACAGAACAGTAGAGCGTCATCCAAACAAAGAGAATCGACAAGAAGTAGTCCCATCAAATTCAAAGAATTTCGTAAAAGATACACTGGTGTGCAAAACTTAAGCTACAGGTGGGTTTTTTGCCATAACTACACGAGAAATCATCTGAGAGACATGACATTCAGAAATGAGGGAGAGTATTATGTACGTAAAGGATGACGAAAGCATCGGCGCTGAAAAAGGAATACAATGCGTACGGTATGGAATCAAACAAAAACAAGCTTTATTGAACGCATAGTATCGTGATTTATGATTGTCTATCCAAGAGGAAGAACAACAAACAAATGTTCCTTAATAAGGGACATGCCCTCCCCCTCACTGCAATGGTTGCTTCACACCGTCTCCGAATACTAAGAACCAGCTGGTGCAATATTTTTTGCGGTAGGAGTGTCCATTCCTCAATCAGCATCTGTTTCAGTTGTTGGGTATTCTCCAGAGGATGTAAGCGTGCTGCAATGCGTCTCCCCAAAGCATCCCACACATGTTCGATGGGATTTAAATCTGGGGAGTACTCCAATCCATTCAGCAAAGTATTCAACAGCAAAAGTCCGATGTCGTGCATTGTCATCCCTGAAAATGAAGTCTGAGCCAATTTCACCTCGGAACAGATGCACATGGAGAAGGAGTTCCTCCTCACAATAGCAATTCCCGGTTACAGACCCACTGTCGAAAACGTGGAGCTCAGTTCGCCCGTTCAGCAAAATGCCTCCCCAGACAAGAACACCGGAACCATCATAACGGTGTCTTTCCTTGAGGTTACTGGAATAAAACCGGATCCCGACCTCTCTCCAAATCAAAACGCGTCGAGAATGGCTTCTGGTACAGAACCGACACACATCCATAAAGAAGGCCCGACTCCATTGATCAGTTGTCCAGTTTTTTGTGCTCTCTGCAACACTGTAAACGGTGGCCAACTTTCAACGGGAGGCAGCGTTCAGGACGGTGGGCAAATAGGCCCATTTTGTGAATGCGTCTGGCCACAGTCAGCCGCGACACTTGTCGCGCCGTTGCTGTACAGAGTTGCTGAGCAATGGCGCTTGCTGACTGCTGTCGGCCTCTTTTCGCCTGCAGAACGAGATATCGGTCATACCCTGCAGTTGTCTTCCTCGGGCGGCCACCACCAAACTTTCTAACAGCTGTACCTCTGGTTCGGAACTCTTTCCAAGCGCACGAAACGACACTTTTGTTGATTCCGAACTCTGCAGCTACACTGGTGACAGAACGCCCCTCCTCCAGCTTTCCGGTCATTCTTCCACGTGTGAAGTCGTCCAAGTGATATCTTCTAGCCATATTTCACAAACTGACTCACTGGCACTTGTAGCGAATATGTTGAATTGCGTCTCAGTCCTTCCTTTTATTCTACTGTTGAACTGCGAGTGCCGACATCACGTGTTTTGCGTACGCTCCGTCGCCTCCGACGTTTCGTTCCTGATATTTGCATACGCATGACTTTGCTATTGACTTACGTGTTCATTGTACTAATCTCCAGACCTCCTTTTCTGCAATTTCATAGCTATCTGCTAAATTTTTACATTGTTATTCAAGTTTTGCACACCAGTGTATTCCAAAGATTCTTCATCCATTTCGTAAACGACTAGTTCTTTTAGCTGTCTAAAATTGTTGGAATCGGTTTCGATGCCCCCTGAACGATGACGCTGCAGCATAAATTCAAATGTTCTGCATTCGAACAATATTTCATGACAAGGTCCACTGGCATGGTGCTATGATTCACAATCACAAGGCGCTTCAGCTGTGGGCCAATTTCGCTCAACAGGGAAATAAATGCGGTACGTGCCGACGATGAACAGCACCAGTTAAAATCAATTTCCACCTCACGAAGATGTTTCAGTTTTTTTAAGTGCTTAAGGCAATCTTCGTGATGGTGATATGCAATCTCTTTAAGAGGGGAAACAAAACTGCAAAGCTCTTGAGGATTTTCGGATATTGTCTGGTGCAAACGATTTGATTTCTGTTAAATTCTTCCACATGTTTGGTGAAACCCCAGAAGCATTCCTTCAGACCAAATCGAGGTTCAGTGTCCATTTTACACGTTGCGTGAATGTGGTGGGCAGCCCATGAGGAATCGGTGTTTCCCAACGACACCAATTTAGGATGATTTTGCAACATTTTAGCTATATGTTCATAGTAAGTGGAAGATTTTCTACGATAAAATAGAGCGAATTTTTCTAGATTTTGCAAGTTTTCTAATGTATCTACAGATTCGTCCCGAAATTATCTGTATATATTCCTATAGGCAGGAAAATAATTTCTGAAAACTTTTAACCTCTCGCAATTCTTCAGTGCTGACAGATTAAAATATGTCTCTACGTAGATTTCTTTTAATAGCGGGCATTTCTTGGTCAACCTCTCTATGTAGGCGTTTTCCGTCATTCTGAAAGTTTTTGGGAAGAAATATGTATGTGATGTTTCTGCATCTATCCTTCTTCTTTAATAGAATTTACATGATATACTTCCATTGTTTTGTGAAATCAATTTCTTCAAAGTTGAGTTTTTGCAGTTATCTACTCTTTAGCAACAATTTTAAGGGCCTGGGCTCTTTAACTGGCGCCTGAATTATCAGAGATTGAAATAAATCATTCACTATGCTGCAGTTGTTCTTGATATCGTATCCCTCATGGAAGAAGGAAAGTGGAGTGCCGCTTCTGTTCTGATGGAGCACCCGTAGGTAGAAGTCTGACTTCTTCTCCGTGACCCTTTTCATAGGAGACCGGGACCTACGGCTTAAAGTGGATTCGAACCACTACAAACATGCATGGCACCGCCGGGATTCGAACCTGAAACCTGTGGTACCGAGCGCCAGAGTGCTAGACACTCGGCCATTCAGGCCCACTATGCTGCAGTTGATTTGAGAGAAAGGATTTGTGTCTTCTCCATTCCAATATTTTATTTGCAAGCAATTAGTAGTTACTTCGATACATAATTTTGTAAGCTGCTAGTTGTGTCAGGATGAAATACTCTCTTTCTATTTACATTAACACTTTTAGTATATATATACACATGGCACCATGTGCCTTTTCTACAATAGTATTAATATTTAAAAGCCAAGAGTCGGTCCCTGACCGTCTGTTTTGATCAGACTCTCCTAGCGCTCATCTCGTGGTCTGAAGATCTCCCCGCAACTACTTACCACACTGGACCACACGATTAAAAATTCCAGTTACTGGTCACAGTTACCTCTCGCAGTTATAATTAAACCTTACAATTTGTACAGCGAATCAGGAGACTTTATTGTCATGGTGTCTTCTAATCTGGAAAAAAAATTGGAAAAATTATTTTAATATTACTGAAATGAACAACGTTGACAGGAAAATAGTAACTGAATGAAAAAGGAGCCAAACACAAGATTGTTTTTACCACAGTTTTTTTTTTTTTTTTAGTATCAGTTCAACATAATTATTTGAGTACGTACATTAGTATGATTGCAGACACCTGAAAAAAAAGGTTAGTGCAGTTTACTATTTAAAATGCGTAAATCATCGATTGTTACTCATTTGCCACTTTATTTTCGTAAATGTCATTATTATATATGATTAAAAGATAATTTTTTTGAAAAATGTGAAATTGAGGCAAACAAGAGAATAATTTGATTTAATGATGACATTAAGAGTTTCTAAAATGTATTATAAAAGCTGCAAGTAGAAAAATAGGGACATTTTATTTTAAAAACTATTCGAATAAAAAATTTGAATAATAAAAATCAATGATTTGAATAAGGTCCAAGAAAAATTATTTTTGATTAACAATCTAAATAAGTTTGAAGAGATTTCAAAAAAGAACAAAGTAAATAAACAAGTCTTTATAATAAAAAAGATAATTTAAGTTCCATAGTATTTTTATGCATGCCATTTGTTTTCTTAAAAGTTGATTTTAACTTTTCTTATTTGAATTTTTATGTATTCTGTGTTTCCTCAAAACATATTATCAATATTTCTGATCTAAATGCTTTTAAACTTCATATAAAAGTTTCATTTAAATGTATGAAAGGAATAGAGCATGAAAATTATTCTAAATTCATAAATTATTTTTATTTTAGTTATTAAACTAAGAATTTAAGCATACACAATTGTTTAAGCAATTAAGATATAAATTTTTAAAATGTATTTTACCTGAATAAAGATGTTCCCAATATATTAACACTTGCAGAGAAAAAGTTATTCATTTGTTTTTTGAATTATCATTTTCAACAACATCACATTTTCATAATTTTTATCCTAATTTTAAATTACAATATTATATAAAAATTAGGTGCAGTTGATATTTTTATGTGAAATTCAAAGATTTTAATTATATTTAATCAAAACACTTGTAAAAATGCGAAATATTTTAAATTCAGGACATTCATATTAAAAAGCTTTTGCCAATAGGAGAAATTGTAAAAAAATGTTGAACACATTTTAATTTCTCCAAAACAGAAGTCAGAAAAAATTTCAGAGCTATAAGGAAAAATAAAACTATTTCTTTATTAAAAACATGAATTTCATAATCAGTAGAATTTTAATATATTTACATCATTTTTTAAATTAATATTTCTATTTAAATGTTGTTTTTAGCTTTTCTCGACATTAAATCTTATGCTTTATGTTTTTAAGTGAAACAACATAACACAAATAATTTTGATACAAAACTTGGTATAAATATTTTTGGTACTCAAAATAAACATCAGCCGTCACTTCTGCTACATTTCCATGTTTTGTAAATAATTTCGCTTGTAAACTTCAAGGCCCCAAGGCCTCTCAAATTCCTCAGACCTTTATCTTTAATCCCTGGAACTCTGCATTGTTATGTGCTCTACCCCTAAGGGGAGTTAGTAGGGGGTGGGGGTGGCGGTGGGGGTATAGATATATACCCAACTTGGCGAGAAACGGTCAAACTAGCGCGTAAACAGTAACTGTAACCGAGGGGCACCTCATACGGAAATGTATATTTTTCACAAGGGTTTACAGGGAATATACCTTGGAAATTATTCTAGCTACATAAATACTTTTTATCTTAATTGTTAAACTTGGAACTACATGCAAATTTGGAAGAATTTTGTGTTGACAACATTTAAACCAATACAAAATAATAAATTTCCCAAAGGTTTAAAGAATTTAAATATTTTTTTTTCTTCTAATGCAGCTGGCAAATAGACCGTGATCTTCGCCATAAGGGCTGCACCGATGTTACTCACTTTGCATTACCCAGGAGGCGCGTGTAACTGGATGGCTAGCTACGGGCGCGGAGTAACAATGCCCCCTGCAGCACTCTACGATCCTGCTAGGACCGGGACCTACGGCTTAAAGGGGATTCTGAACCACTACAAACACCCATGGCAAAGCCGAGATTTGAACCCGATACCTGTTGTACCGAACGCCAAAGCGCTAGCCAATCGGCCATCAGACCCCAAGAATTTTAATATAAACAAATAAATAAACATAGAAGTAAGATAACATAATTTTTAAAAATCGTTTTGAAAATGGAATATAATACTTTGTATTGCATATTTTTTGTTAAAATTATTTATTTTATCATGAATAATTTGGACATATAGATTTATCATTAATTATTTGAGTAAGAGATTTGATGTCTCACTATTCAGATATATTTGGGACAGTCAAAACATAAAATTTGCCCTCTCATATTTTAAAAACTGGAAGGCATAAAAAAAACTTTTTTTTTTCATTCATGAATCTTATGAATTGTAGCTCCATGAACTGTATGAATTACCTAATTAAAAGGAGTCATATCAATTGCCATAAACAATTTTGATATTTTCCCTTAAAATAACATACTAACTCCCCCAAAAAAAAAAAAAAATTAAAAATAGAAGGCAATTTATTTTGGAATACTGGGTACTATTTAAGAAAACCTTCCAGCTAATTAGGTTTCGAAAAATTTTTTTTTTTTCCTTAAAAACAAAAAAACCCTTGAATAATTGAATAATATTTTTGATCAAATGTTGAAAGATATGATATTCTGCAAGCTAAATATCATAATTAATAAAATCATATTATCATAATTAATAAAACAAATCATAATTAATAAAAAAACATAAATTAATAAATCACAATTAATAAAAATTCTAAAACATTTACTCACAAATCTAAAGAAGAAATTCCAAAATGAAAGCAGCCTGTATTGAAGTGTGTGACTAGTCTGAATCACGGTGTCGTTCGCTTTTGTTACTTAACCCCCTCGCATTCCTTATCGGAGCCTCCTGTTCAAATTCTTCACTTTGACCTCTGCCCCCTTGACCTCTGCCCCCTTGGCCTCTGCCCCTTGACCTCTGCCCCTTGACCTCTCTACTGCTTTTTCCAAGTTCTGATATTTTCTTTATACAAACTCCAAGGCCAAGCAAGATTCTTCCTTCGTCTGTGTCTACCAACTTTAGGAGGTGTTGGTTCTACAGGGTTTCAATGCTGATTTTTGACGTCAACGCCGAAGTCCTGCTTTTTCCAGTGGGAAAACGGACTTTGTGATTCTAGTAATAGTACGGTAGCGTTAAAAAATGTGCTTAACAACGGATTTATTTCGCAAAAAATAAAACTTTTGATTTATAAGTTTCTAATAAGGCCGATTGTAACGTATGCTGCAGAAACGTGACATTAAATGTTAAGAAATTACATTAGGTCTTTGAGAGGAAAATTTTGAGAATAATTTTTGGGCAATGAGTTGATAATAATATATGGGTTAGAAGTCCAAACAAAGAAAATGAACACCTAATTAAAAGAGACATTGTGAGATGCATCAAATCACAAAGAATCCACTGGCTCGGACATGTATATCGCAGAGATGAGGAAAACATCATTAAAAGGATTTTGTTATGTAAATTATTCAACAATAGGAAGACCAAGAGAAAGGTGGATGGATAGTGTCGAAGATGGTCTTAGATTGGAAGAGATTGGCATTAGATTGAGGCAAATGGAGAGCTGTTGTGTTGGAGGCTCAGACCCGTAGAAGGCTGTAATGCCAGTAAAGAAGATTTAGCATTAAAGATATACTCAAACCAATAGAACCATGTCATTAATCTACCTTGAATTTTTTCATACTTATTTTAATATAAAAATATTTTTTAAAAAAATAGATAATATCCCTATTTTAAATATTTTTTAGGTTATTGAATGAATGAAACACAATGAAAAGTCTAGAAAAAAAATTAGTTGTTTATTCTTATTTCTTTAAGTATATCTTGCTCTATGCTATAAATGCATAACTGGTGAATTCTAAATTGTGAATTTAGTTGACGAAATCTAAATGAAATTTGAGCATACCTAGATTCCATGATTCAGTAGAAGAGAATACATTTCTATGGCACTCTCTTTGTAAAGCATTTGGAATGCGCATAAACGGGATTTTAAGATTTTTGTTTTTAATGCTAATGCATATAGAAGTGGGCCAGAGTAATTCTATTTATAGAATTTTCTTAATAAAAATTATATTCAGTAATTTGATAACGCCCCACCCGAAGGCTCTCGAAGATTGATGAAAGGTGCCGCAACAGCAACCCCGCTCAGACAAACAGAAAACCCGGCCCAGGCTCTCAGCACCGCGCCCGCCGGAGAAACCAGCAATTAGCTCCCTCAATGGGACCAGACATAGTGGCAACTTTATTTAAGCACAAAAATTACAAATCAGTACAGATACAAAAGACAAAACAAAAAATATTGAAAACATATTGGTGCAAGTTACAAAAATAAGCCAAATACAAAAATCGATATACAGAATTCGAGAATAACATACTAAAAGTTTAAAAAATATACAACATAAAAATAATAAATACGAATTGCCACAAGAACAAACTGAAAAGGACAGTGTTGGGGTGACAGAAGGGACATTACATAAAGATGCTGAATCTGAAAAATAAAGCAGTGCAATAAAGCAATGAGTTAATAATAATTGTTCAAGAGTCCGTAGTGCACAGTGAATACACCAGAGAGCCTCAAAAGTTTGGTGATGAATGTCCATATTCATTCGAAAAGTAAAAGTCAAAGACCTTTTTTTGTTTCAAAGTTGCATTTCTGCAACAATTTTTGCTAGTTTTTTTAGGATTTGTTGAAGTCCATTTCTTACTCCTTGTGATGTAGGAGTTTATCCAGTGGAGTCATGGCGAAATCCCTGGGAAAATGCTTCTTCGTGATTGCAGTCCATTGAATGCACTTGTAGACCAAATGGAATCTGTTTTCAGTTTCCTGGCCACAGTCACATGTTGAGCTTTTTCCAAAGAATTTACCTTGATAATCAGCCAGGGAACCGTGTCCGGTGATGACCTGATTTAGGTAAAAATTCCCCTGGACTCTCTTCAGGTTTACCGTTGGAAAATGGAGTAGAGTGGTCTCTCCTTGGTAGAGTCCCGCCATAGAGTTTGCCAGTCTGTCCTTATTTCTGGTTTATCAATCTCTTCACGAAGCTAAGAGGTATTTTGAAGAGGTCGATTTCTTCCTTTGTGGGGCCAAATTTAGCGTACACATCTGCCGACTCGTTTCCGAGTGTGCCTATGTGAGCTTTGGTCCATTTTAGAGAGATTCTAGATGTGGAACTCTTCAACTTATCCTGTAGCCTCTAGATAAGTGGGCAACTGTTCGTGGGGTTGGACAAGACCTGTAGAACTGGCCGTGAGTCAGTAATGATATCTACCTTTGCAAAATTGCGTTCCAGGACATAATTGGCTGGTAGATCAATCGCATTGAGCTCCGCTAAGTAGACGATGGCTTCATCCAATAAAAACTATATATCTTAGTTTCTACTACATTTCTGAATCCAAGCTCATAAACTGAATTCACAATAAACGAAGAAAGGTAATAATAACCTTCACATGCAATCGTCTGATATACTGAAAAGAATTGTCCTCTACTTTCATTCGTATGTCCCACGTGTGAAGCAGATGTATGTATAAATAAAAGCAGTTTTAGAGAAAATTGCTGATTTTTTTTTAAGCAAGAGTATTTTTCTCACTGGCACTCTGATGCCTCAGTCCCGGCGGTGCCATGGATGTTTGTAATGGTTCGGAATTCACTTTAAACCGTAGGTCTCGGTCCATATAACTGTAGATCGTTGGCCGTAGAGTTAACAACCCTACCCCGTAAAAAGAAAATAACTTCTGTCTCGAAATCTGTCAAATAGGCAGACAGCCTTGGCCCACCAAAGGTCTGTTACGCCAATGATGTTGATGATAATGATAGCTTTCTCTCTATGTATCAAACAGATATCTGCTATTAAGCAATCTATTATTATATCTGCTATTAAGCAAATCTCAACTGAAATATGACTACACAATCCCCTAATTTGTATAGAACTTTTAAAAAAATTAACAGATTTCTTAACAAACAAAAAAAAGCATTTAAAAACAAAATTCTGTGTGTTGAACCTATTGATATAATACTTTTCAAGTGTGTTGTTTCGTTCGACAACAACGATATGAAACATTAAATATGTTCCAACTAATAATAAATTTCTATTTTTATTAGTTAGAACATTAAATCATTAGCTTTAGAAAGGCCCGTATGGTCATTCATTTCTTTTAATAAATTTTTAATTTTCAAATTTAATTATTCAAGAAAAATAATTGTAAGTTTTAGTTGCATTTTTTAATAATTCATTTTAAAACTTACAAGATTTAACAAAAAAAAAAGAAAATTAAAAAAAATAATTCTAATCTCAAAAGTTGTATTTGAATGTAAATTGATTTCTAATTAGATAATTTTTGTAATTTTGTTTGATTTTATCACTGCATTCAATCTGTAAGTTCGCTGGGAAAATATTTTTATTTCTTACAATTATGTGTAACAAAATAATAGCTCCTTTTTTTAGTAATCTTGAAATATTTTTTAAAGTTCTCTTTAAGTGTTTTGCATTTACAGGCTCTTGTTAACTAAATATTATATTATCTTTAGAATTGCAGAATTACTTAGTTTTATTCTCTTTGGAATTGCATAGATTTATTCTTGTTCTATTCCTTCTATTAGCTCACACTCTCCCTATATATATCTTGTTCATATTTTCGATCGTTAATAAAATACTTTTTTATTCATCCATTCAAGTTCAAATACATTTCTTTTAAACTTGTAGTGGATGACACTGGATGTTAATACGGTTTTTCAAATATTAATTCATTCATTAAATTTAATTAATTAATTTTAGTTTTTTTAGATTTAAGTTGCATTTATCTAATAATAGATGGCGCCAGATAAACTTAAAAAATGAATGAAAATTATTTATAAAGGACTTTCTGCAATAGAGTGAAAAAAAAAAAAAGTAGAAATTGACTTTAATTTTTTTTTTATATATTACTTGTTAATTCGACATTCTCATTATTTGGGCAATTTTGAAATGTTGATGCATAATATTGATAAGTGGAACAGAGATTTAACTCTTTTTAAGAAAGAGAGATTTGATTCGTTTAAATAATAATTTTAAAATAATATTAAATTTGCACCAGCTTGCATTGTCTTTTTTTCTGGCGTTTTACAGAACAGCATCCAACTGCTATTTAAAAAACCAATGGAAAATGAAAAATTCTGTGATCTGTTTTGCTTTTATGTTTTTCTGAAATTAAATTTCATATTTTTTATAATTGAAAATTGAAGAAATTTACCATAAAAAGTTAATTGGGAAATAAGAAAAAAATATATAATTTCGCAGAGGGTTTTATTATAATACAAATAATTTTAATTTTTAATGATTACAATTTTAAATTACATAATATTAGAATAAAAACTAGATGAAAAAATTACACAATAACTGTTCAATATTTTTCATTCAAAATTTCTTTGCGCTATGCTTGTCCCTGATAATTAATATACTACTGCGCCCAAACAGTAAGACCAATTATTTTTTGTTCAAAAATTCTTTATTTATTCTTCCAAATTTATTTCATCGCCTTCAAAGTAATCCTCTCCGGAAACAATGCACTTATGCCAACTTTTTTTTTTTAAATCCTCAATGCATGCTAAGAAGGCATCGGCAGGAATGGCCTTCAAAGGGTGCGCCGATTCACGTTGAATTTTTTCAATTGTCTCAAAACGGTGTCCCCAGAGGGGTCTTTTGAGTTTAGAAATAGCCAGAAGTCGCACGGTGTGAATGCGGTGGTTGAGGAATGATATGGGTTTCATTTTTGGAGAAAAAGTCACGAAGAATCAATGCAGTGTAAGCTGGCGCATTCAGTGTTTTCGGTACCAATCGAGATTTGATGCGTTTGAGGCCCAAAATGGAATTGACCGATCCTTTTGAAACTCCAACATCATCAGCAAGGTCTCTAATTGTAAATCGACGGTTTGCAAGCGCCAAATCATTATTTTTTGGACGAGAGCTCCGTCGGTTGAGGTGGAGGGTCGACCCGACGGCCCTTCGTCTTCATCACGTTCTCTGCCTTCATTGAACTGTTTATACCACTTCTAAACATTTCTTTCCGATATAGCAATGCTCACCGAATGCCTTCTGCAACATTCTATACGTTTCCGCAAACAAAATTTAATGCAAGTTCTTTGAATATTTTGACGTCAAATTTCACACAGATGTCAAGGACAGTGCCTGCAACCTAAAAAGAAAAAAATTCAAATTCCATAAGCCCCGGGAATTTTAAATTAAAAAAGGGTTTTACTTTGTGGGCACATTAGTATTCATCTGTTTCCACTTTTACACCGGATGTTTACTTTTCTTCAAACAGCTGGTAGAACTAATGCGTAAACACATGAAAAGGAAAATTCTAAGGGAGCACCGTCCAACTTTAGTGGAAACCTTGAACAATAAAGGATATCACATTTTTATTGTGAATATAATAATTTAAAATTCGAATGAAATTCATTTTATAAATTAAGCATCTAATAAATAATTTGTAGCTTGGTTAAAATAAATAAACAAAATTGTATAAGTCTTTAATTACTGACTTGTCAACAAGTAAAAAATTAGTCAATTTTTAGTTCCTTCCCCAACCTCTTTTTTTTGTTAAATTCAACTTACCGTGTATAGATAATAATAACTTTTTTTTTTATCTAAAGTCACAAAGATTTATGTGATTGTTATTATTATATAATTATTATTTTTACGTGATAACAATTGGAATTGTCTGTATTAATTTTATTTATTCATATTAATTATAATAAATACTGCACTAATAATATTGCACTATACTAATTAGAACAGATATTGTTAAAGTGGATATCCAACATAATACATACGTCATTAATGAATTATTAGGTAAGTACTTATTTATGCATTTATTAACAAAACGTTTATTAAAATCAATTACTATACAAATGTTTAATAATTTATTATGTAAGTACTTATTTATGTGAGGAGTGCAATATATATAGTTTAAAAAACTATTTTTTGCATTTTTAATACATATATTGAATATTAATATGAATGTAAAGAAGATTGCATTTAATTTTATTTCACAGCCATCTAAATAGAATATTTTTGCATGCTTAATGCAAGAAATATCAACATTTATCATTAATACAGTATCACTAATAGACTTTTTATCACATCTGACTCGTGGCTCAGAGTTTACGCTCACCGCTGAGAAGCATAAATGTTGAGGTTCAATCCGCTGGCAGCATCGCTGCAGATACTGTTTAAAAACAAGTACCCGGAGTTTTCCGGGTTTCTCTCCTACGATACTTAAATGAGGGGTAATACCCTCTAAAAAGTCCTCCCGGAAGGCACTGCTCTCCTTTGTCGGTGACACAAGACCCAATTAAGACTTCTACCTATGGGTTCTCGCTCGCAACCGAAGCTTTCCTCCTTTTGGCGGCCTGATGGCCAAGTGGCTAGCGCTCTGGCCTTCTGGTTCGAATCCTGGCGGTGACATGGATGTTTTTGAGTGGTTTGGAATCCCGTTAAACATTATGTCCCTGTCTAATTTGCCTAAAGTGTGCACAAAATCACAGTGCTCTAGATCAGGGATGGGCAAACTACGGCCCACGGGCCAACTCCGGCCCGCCGGAAAGGTCTATCCGGCCCGTGGATAGAATTTTAATTTTCTTGTCCGAGGCAAATTAAAAGAAATATATATTATATATCAATTTCCTTTTCTACTTTGATTAAATATTATTAAAAATAGATGGCTTGAAAGATGCATTTAGATTGAGAACGCAGATTTCAAGATTTCAGTGCCATTCAAACAGGATTGGATATTTTTACCATGCCTTACAACTTAAGTTGTGAAGCAGTGAGGTCAGATTTGCAGTTGAATTGAGTTGCAATCTAACAATCATCTCAAGCAGTTGTTTCTAAATATGCCAAAGTTAGAGTTTTACAAATCTTGATTGGAAATAAGTTTCCCAAATTTAATATCTCACGCCTAGAAAATCGGTACTATGTTTGCTTCATTTTATATATGTGAAGAAGTGTTTTTAACTATGAACCTTAGAAAGAATTATTTCAGAAGTAGACTGACAGCTGAGTATTTAGCAGAGGTCATTTGGCGAATAGTGATATTTTTGTAAAGTATTAAGCATTTTTAAATTAAATTTAGCTGCATAGGACAAAACCGGACAAGCGTACGTGAGAATTGACATAGCAATATAAACAAGAATTTTGCTTTCCCTGATCATGGTAGAATTTCTGTTTATAAGTGGGTAGAATTTTCTAAAGACAATCCTAAATTTAGTTTTGATGTGCAAAAAATGTTGTTTCCAAGTTAAATGCTGATCCAGAATAACTCCTAAATTTATTTGACTATTCCAAGGGATAATATTATCGATCATAACCATAGATTTTTTAAGTTTATTTAAAATAGAGAAGAGAACAGCTTCAGTCTTATCTACATTTAAAGAAATTTTTCATTCATTGAACCAGTTATTGAGAACTTTAAGGTGATTAGTAAGGGTGATAGCTAAGAAGTTAGTGTTTTTATTTTTTTTGCGAAGGATGGCAGTATCATCAAATTTATCAGCAGTATCATCCCTTTGTTGAAACTCATGCTTATCATCTAAGGCAAGGGTCTCCAAACTACGGCCCGAGGGCCAAATCCGGCCCGCCAGTGTCATCAATCCGGCCCGCGACAGCGAATAGCTTATTGTTGCTGTAATAAGTTGGATAAAAAACACAGATTGATAATAACTCCGTTTTATCAAGGCAAAGTTTAATGACAAGCATAATATGCAGAAAATTTAACTTAAGCATATCAATTAACAAATCATTGAAATGAATCCCACTAACATTATAAACTAGTGAACATCCCGAGGTTATACTCGGTAGTTATGTTAGGGTAAAGAGTATCGCATATGTATGTATATCGATGTTTGCAATGTATATATCCTGAATCAAACATATGATTTTTATCCAGAAAATCCCTCAGGAACGGAAAAGCTAAATGAACGCGAATGAAACCGCCGGTTATCCACTTGTAAAAATACTAATGAGATATATGTAAATATATACATAATGGCAGAAAAAAAGTAAAACGGTTTTGGCCCTTGGTACTTACTGGAGTAAACAGTATGGCCCTAAGGCTGGAAAGTTTGGAGACCCCTGATCTAAGGAAATGCCAAATTCATACCTAGCCAAATCTTCCAAATCTGAGCTTTAAAATGACGGAGCATATTTTGCATATCCCACTTTTAATACAAACTGAAAATTCAGTTTTAGCTACATCCGGTTTAAAACTATTGCAGCTTGCCCATAAATAATGCGAATATAGAAAGAATATTTTCAAGAGTGATATCAACAAAGACAAAATTAAGGAAGAGGATATATCTTCATCTTTTGTATTTTATTCTTAGAATAAAAATAGATCTGGAAAAAAATGAGAAACTTTTTTTGTTGATTTCATTCCATATTTACAAATGGTTCAATATACAATTCAGAATTTTAAGGAAAAACAAAAATAACAGAACAAGATATTGAGCAGAAAAATTTTTAATGTATTTTTAATATATTCCATATTTTATGAGTACATATATATTCTTACATATAAGTCTTCAAAAATCAATGAATAATATTTATATTTTCCATATGTGACACTGATGTTCTACTTTTTGCTACTAATTTTTGTTCTTTAAGCTACTTCATTAAAAATTCTGGCAATATTACAAGTAACTAATCACCTATTTATCACCTTATATTTGACACTTGAAGAAATTTTGTGTGTGACTTTCGTTTTTGTATTATCATATATTTTGATTATTATTATATTTTTTAATATATTCCATATTTTTTGAGTACATATATATTCTTTTATGAAGTCTTCAAAAATCAATGAATAATATTTATATTTTTGTATGTGTCAAACTGATGTTCTACTTTTGCTACTTATTTTGGTTCTTTAAGCTACTCCATCATAAAGAATTCTGGTGATATTGCAAGCGACTAATCACCCATTTCACTTTATTTCAATTTCCTCTTCATTAGCTCTCACACTCCCTATATATATCTTGTTCAAATTTTCAATCGTTCATAAAATACTTTTTATTCATCCACTCAACTTCAAATACATTTTTTTTTTCAACTTGTAGTGGATGACAATGGATGTTAATACAGTCTTTTCAAATATTAATTCAGTAATTAAATTTGGTTAATTAATTAAATTTTTTTTTTAGATTTAAGCTGCATATGTCTACCAAAAACTTTAAAAAAAATGAATGAAAATTATTTATAAAGGACTTTCTGCAATAGAGTGAAAAAAATGTAGGATTTTTTTATATTACTTGTTTTTTGCTATATGAAGGAATTTTTGTCGAATCCGTTCAAAAGTTGTGTTATAATAGTTGAAATAAAAAAAAATCTTTATAAAATGATCTATTCCATTCTTTTAGAAATATCTCTTTCCAAACGATCTTGTATAAGAGGAAGGAGAATGGCGGTAAATAACGACTTTTCCGATATAATAAATTACTTCGTAAATTTACGTATAACATCTTAATTTCTAAGAATGACAGTAGAGTGAACCGTCTTAGTTAAAAATACAATAGGATGATCGATAGATAGTGCTCTTTCGATTGTAAGCACAATGCTGATTGTAGGTTGTAAGCCTGAAGAAATTTGGCCTTTTCATACAAATCATTCAGAATTTCTTTTGTAAGATAAATATACCTTTACAGATGTTTGAATCTTTTTTGATATGCGAACATTTTTACCAGCACAATAAAAGATACGAACATTCTTCTTAGAACAATATTTTTAGATTAAGGGCCTGAATGGCCGAGTGTCAGCACTCTTGCGCTCGGTGCCACAGGTTTGGGTTCGAGTCCCGGAGGTGCCATGGATGTTTGCAGTGGTT
>BPLR01012929.1:0-117674 GCA_021605095.1 Caerostris extrusa | reverse complement strand
CTGTCTTTGTTTGTGGCACTGATTTCCAAATTCAGTCTTGGAAGGAAGATTTGGTGCTGCATTTGTAATGTCTTGTCCTCCTTTTATTTTTAGTATTTCTATTTCTTACATTGTTGGGCTCGGATAGTATTACATCATACAATTGAAAAACATCTTGATTAATATCAATTTCAAATAGATTAACGAAAAATGTAGATTTGAAACTACAGATCAATTTCGTATGATAATTTGAGCTACCACTGTATAAAAATATTTCTTAATATCCGTTTATAAACAGCAATCATAACTTTATCTTACTACACAGTACAAAACATATTTTTTTTCAGATAACAGTATACTGAAAACTTCTAAAATTTGTTTTTAATCCATATGGTTTTGCTCGTTTTCTAAATTACACATTGGATATATTTAACAATTTTGAATATATATATATATATGATATGCATATAATGCATTAATTAACGAACTTTTTCAATTTCAATCAGATAAATATATCCAAGCTTCATCAATTGTATCAATTCTGCATACTTAATAAACTATATAACAAGTAATATAAAAAAATTTTTAAAGTCAATTCCTTCTTTTTTTTTTTCTCACTATATTGCAGGAAGTCCTTTATAAATAATTTTCATTCATTTTTTAAAATTATCAGGCACCTCTATTGGTAGATACATGCAACTTAAATCTAAAAAACTAAAATTAATGAATTAAATTTAATGAATGAATTAATATTTGAAAAAACTTCTGTATTAACATCAAGTGTCCTCCACTACAAGTTAAAAAAAATGTATTTGAACTTGAGTGGATGAATAAAGCGTTTTATGAACGATTGAAAATTTGAACAAGATATATAGGAGAGTGTGTGAGCTAATAGAAGGAATTTAATAAGTTAAGAATAAATATGAAGTCTTAAATAAGTTAAGTTTTCGCCTGCCACATAGCTCTCAAAAATTTGTGCTTAATTTTAAGTCGAGAAACACGTTTTGGCGTTATCTGGTGAATGTCGTGTTTTCTTTTAGTTTTGATCAGCTTGTAATCAGATTTTTATATTTTTTGTTTTCAGTTTTCATAGAGATGTATAAAAGATTTTTCTTTTTGGGGAGGGGGATCGGTTGCCTTTAAAGCATGAGATACAACTTTAGATATAATAAGAGGTGGGCGTACCTTAATTGGGTATACAGTTTTTACCCATTTTTCTCCAATCAAATGTAATTCTTGACGTTTATTTGCATTTTTATATTTTACACGTAGTAATATTAAAATCATGCTGTTCACATTTTTTTTTTTAATAATCGACTAAAGTATTTAGCTTCGTAAAGAGCAAAAATAGTCTTCGATATATAGCTTATTTTTCAGCGACATAATAAAGCAAAAAAAAAAAAATGTTAGCTTTAAAAAATAATAGCTTTTAAATAAATAGCAAAAAATAATAAAGCAACCACTAATTAAAGTCTATTCTAACTAATGCCATTGAAGTATTTTTAATCATTTAAATTTAATTCATGTAAAAGACTCATAATCGTTTTAAAAATATCCGAACACCCTCTGTCTTTTATGCCTCGTACAGTTTTGGTCCAAGGCAAGCTAATTTGAAATTTAATTAACAATTTTATATTGATGTTATTATCAGTATCAGTAATTACAATGCTATAGAAATAATATGCATGCAATCATTGCATATTGATACTTCTTAATATTTCAAACAATGAATTCTTTTCTTTTTTACTAAGCAATATTAAAAACAACAACAACCCTACATATCATTTACATTAGCCATGCCAAAACCGTTACAAAAATGTCTGAACTTCCTCTATAATATCTTTTATGCCTGGCACAATTTTGGTCAAAAAAAGACAAACTGTTAATTAATTGACAATTTATATTCATGTTATTCAGTATCAGTAATTATGTTTTCTATAGAAATTTCGTGCATATAACTTGAGTATTCATTGCATATTGATATTTCTTAATATGCAAACAATTGTCCTTTCTTCATTCTGCTACACACTATTTAAAAACAACAACAACCCTACTATATCATTTACATTAGCAATTCTATAATATCTTTTTATGCCTCCTACAGTTTTGGTCAAAGACAAGCTGTTAATTTGGAACAATTGACAATTTTATGTAGTTATTTATTGAAATTCGGTAGCAGTAGTTGCAATGTTTTCTATAGAAATAGCATGCATATAATAATTTGGTAATCATTGCTAGTGATACTTCTTAATATCAAAGAACAGACTTTTCTTCATTTTACTAAGCAACATTTAAAAACAACAACAACACTACTACATCATTTACATTAGCCACGCCAACCCAAGCACAAGCTTGTAGGGCGCGGTTATCGAGCAACATATCAAACCCCCTTAATATGAAGAACTTACGATGACAAATGAGTACAGCTGTTCCGTTTACCATAACCCTCCCCCATGTATGAAGGACTTGTTTAAGTTGGTATCCGCCGCATCATCTTGGAAGTTCTGATTTGATGGACTGGCTCATCAAGACCGGTTGATGTCGAGGCATAATAAGGCACTTGGCTCATCAAAGGGATGAGGATAGGAGGGAGAAGATTTTTCACTTTTTTTTTTTTTTTACCATCTTCTTTCTGTGATGGTTTGAGATCCGTTTTCACGCTTATTTCTATTTGACTGGAGTTTTTTTTTGTCACGCCAGTACGTCTCAATTTGTTGGCTGCCTTCACAACATTGTGATGGGACGTTTCAAATTAGAAGTGTCCAATTTGCTAGACTGAATTGAGTCTTTTTTTTATGAAAGGTTTAATGTTTTAACCTCTTTTAACGTGATATTGGCAGAGTTTCCGGTTTTTGATTCTTAGTTATTTCATTCGTAAGTTAATACGGGGGAATTTTTAGAACTATTAAGTGTATGTTGCATTCGCTCAAATGCTTTTAAATTGCTTAATCTCATTTTACTGAGTATTACATACACAAATAAAATGTTAAATGGATGTAATTTGCTGTTCTGCTAGCAATCATTTGTCCAACTTTAAAAATTGACGAGTGTATAATCTGCTGATAAGTAAATATTTTAACACTTTTAAAGAGTCGTGCTTCAATCGTGCTAACCCTAAATCTTTTAAAGTCTTTAGTAAGCGGAATTTAAAATTCGCGTATTATATTGCACCATTAATATCAGAGAGTTAAAAACTATTCTTTAGTATAAATAAGTGTCATTAATTATTAATGCCATTCTGAATTTTATTTGTATTGATTCTCTTTTTTTATTATTAACAATAAACTGGAATTTATTCAATATCATGTAATCTTGTTTTAATTTCAATTTAGCAAGATTTTTAGTGTCATACTGGCACTGTATCCAATTTTGGTTAGTAGTTATATCATTCGTAAGTTGACAGAGGGGTGGGGGATTTTAAACAATTAAGTGCATGTTATATTCGCTCAAATGCTTTTAAATTGCTTAACCTCGTTTTACTGAGCACAGCATACACAAATAATATGTTAAATGGATCTGCAATCTTTTTGTCCAACTTTAAAGATTAAAAAGAGCGTATATAATCTGCTGTTAAGTAAATAATTTAACACTTTTAAAGAGTCTCGTGATAACCCTAGCTCTTTTAAGTCTTTAGTAGCGGAATTTAAATTAAAAGCTTATTAGGTTTTTATCATTGATATCAGAACCATTCTTTACCATAAATAAGCGTCATTATGTATTACTAACATTCTGAATTTTATTTATATTGATTCTTTATTTTATTAACAATCTGCAAGAAAAACTGGAACTTTATTCAATATCATGTAATCTTGTTTTAATTTCAATTTAGAATGATTTTTTTTAGTGTCCTATTGGTACGGTTTCCGCTTTTTTGTTAGCAGTTATTTCATTCATAAGTTGATGATAGTGGGGGGACTTTTAGAACAATTAAGTGCATGTTGTATTCTGTCACATGCTTTAAAATAACTTAACCTATTTTGGTGTATGTTGCACACATGTATAAGATGTTAAATAACAAAAGTTATTTGCAGTCTAGCTGTAGAGGAGATTATTCCTTTTCTTGAAGGTAAAAATACACCATTTTAAAGGTTATATTCCGCTGCTAAGTTAATTTTTTTTTTACAAATTTTTAAATAGTGTTGTGTTAAAATAAAATTCTTGAACGTCTAGTAAGCGAAATTTAAAAATCGTGTATTATGTTGCATCATTAATATCAAAGAGTTAAGAACTGTTCTTTATAAATAAGTGTCATTATATATTAATGCCATTTTGAATTTTATTTATACTGGTTCATTGTTTTATTAGAAATCTGTTATACAAGATGTTAAATAACGAAGGTAATTTACAGTTGTGCTGTAGTAGAGGCGTTTAATTATTCTACTTGAAGGCAAAAAGTATCCCATTTTAAAGATTAAAGAACGTATATTATGCTCATAAGTAAATATTTTAACACTTTTTTTTAAAGAATGTCGTGTTAAAATTAAATTATTGAAAATCTTAGTAAACGAAATTTAAAATTCGCGTATTATGTTGCATCATTACTGTCAGAGGTAAGAACAATTCTTTACTATAACTAAGTGTCATAATGTATTAATGCCCTTCTGAATTTTATTTATATTGATTCTTTATTTTAACCATCTACAAGAGATTATTTTAATATAACTGCTGTTGTGACTGGTAATTATCTTGTTGTGTGTGGGTAAGGGTATTTCCTTTATTTTTGTATGAATCCAGGAATGGTAGATAACCCCTCCGGTCACACGGTCAGGTCCAAAAGAACCGGTCGGTTTTGGTGGGACCCTTTTTTGGAGTTTTTGCGGGCAAAAAGGAAGACCCGTTGAAAGCAGAGCGAACGATCTGCAACATTGCGTGAGCCTGGTACACAATTTTTTTTTTTGCTGCGAGAATGGCTACTTGGATAATTTATAACATATATATATGTCCATCTTTGAATTTTGCGGGGAGCATTTTTTTTTTTTGTTAAAAGGTTTTGAGGCTACTGGTAAATTACTGCCTACACACTCATGGGAATATTTCATTTGAGGTATGCGTAATATTATGATTGCTTCTCTATAAACATTTTTATTTATTCTGTTTTAAGGGCCAATGTAAAAATCCTAAATTTGATTGTAATTGTATATATTAGTATTCATTAAAAGTAAAGGAAAATAGTTGTTTGTTTCAGTATTAATTTTCGTATTTTTATTAATTGTTTTTATATTAATGTTAAATTATTTGGCCGTCCCTACGAGTATACGTAGATTAATGGCATCATTTCTATGTCGGTTTTAACAGCTGCAATACTTAATTTCATTAAATAAAAATAAATTTTTAGTGCATGATAAGGGATGCGGGGCTAATATAAGATAAGGGGGTAAGTAAAGTTAAAGTTTGATAAGGAGAGGGGATCATAAAATAATACTTCAGCGAATACAAAGCTGAAGAATTAAAAAAAATAATTATCGACGTTAACACAACAATAGATTAAGCTCAAGTTTATTGCTTTTATTCATTTAATGTACTATGTGATCCGAAAAGCGAAAAATATTTATTAAAAAATAATTATTGTTAAATTGATACGATTTTTTTAATATATTATTATAAATGATTTTCGATTTTTTCAAGTATTAAATTAAGTTGCTATTTGTACTTATGTGCATCAATTGTAATCTTTAAACTACACAGGAAATTTCTTTAGTGTGATCTAACATTCTTGCACTACCTACTTATCGGTGATTACAGCAGTTGAAAGGCTTGCTACTTTTTTTTTTTGCTTGCTACTTTTTTTTTTTTTGTGTGTCCGGTTATCCTTGTATGTCCTCTCAAGGATTTTGATGGCTCAACTGTCACAAACAGGAATAGAGGCGTTCTCCGTTATGTCGCATAATAGATAATCCGGTTTATTATACTTAGTTTTTCTGGCTGCATTTTTGTTTAGTCAGGGTATGTGTTCGGCACGACTTTATCGAGGGGTTTTGTTGGTATATTTTCCGAAGTCCAGAAAGCACATTGTACTTATAAGGCATCTTTAGCACATTTTTCTACCAGTAGAAAGTTGCAACATATTGAGTAACATATGTGGCAAACCATGCTTTTTAAAATTATGCTTGCATATATATATATATATTAGAACTACTTAAAATGCTAATTTGCTTAACATTAAACAGCTTATTGGTGGGTTTCCAAAGGATATTAAAATCTCCCACTGTAAAATGCCACCTATAACTACATACATATAACATATTCAGTGTTATTATAGTACCTAAAATTAATGGATCGTTTTCTTCTTCTAGATAGTTACAACATCTTAATGAATGTATGTGCTAAATAAATCAATATATGGGGCATATATATGTTGGACTATTGCCAATATCAAACTGTTGGCCTCTAGAATATCTATAGTTCTTTGATCAGATCATTAACATGCTAAAGGTGAGAATCCCCACTCCCGCAGTAGAACTTTAACCAGTTAGAAGACTGGTCTCCTTCTGCAGCCTGATGGCAATTTGTCTAGAGCTGTGGCCTTTGGTACCACATGCTTCAAATTCAAATCCTGGCGGTGGTATTGGTGTACGTGAGGGGTTTGGAATCCACTTTAAACTGTAGGTCCCGGTCTAATCAGCTCAAAGTGTGCAAAAATGACCGTAGAGCGACAAACCAAACCTTCCAACTTCAGCTTCTATATTGGCTAGAATTCAACGACAAGCCGTATACTGGTATTTTAATAGAAATAGTAGTACAAGTAATATAATGGTATTTTAGTATATATAGTTCTTTGATCTGAACCTTAACTCTCACTAGATACTAAAATCTCCCGCAGTAGAACTCTAACAAATTAAAAGCCTGATGTCCTTCCAACTTCAGCTTCTTATTGGCTAGAATTCAACGAAAAGTCGTATAGTGGTATTTTAATATGTGGTAAAAGACTGATCCTTAAGGCTTATTTACGATTCTCATTTGTTTAACAATTGGTTTATCTATAGCTCTAGATTATTTAGAGTTCTTGGATCAGAACATTAACATGCTGAAGGTGAGTTTCCACTGGATATTAAAAACTCCCAAAATAGAGCGATAACCAATTAGAAGCCTGATCTCCTTCTAACTTCACGGCAGCCTGACAATTGGTTAGAGTTTTGGCCCCTGAATATTTGTTATACCAGACTAGCAAAAAATGACAGGTCTAAAAATCTTGGCAGTGCCCTATTATAGAATATTGTTAGGCTAAACATTAAGGCTTCTTTTACGGAAATGGTTTATCTATATTTCTACTTTAAACAATGGTTTCCACTAGATATTAAAATCCCGGTCAATAACCAATTAGCCTAAAATCTTCAGATGACAGTAGTATAGTGGTATTTTAATATGTGGTGAAGACAAACCAAATCTAATTTAAGCTTCTTATTGGCTAGACACCCGCAGTTCAACAATAAGTATTATAGTGGTATTTTAATATGTGGTGAAAGGCTGGACCTTAAGACTTCTTTATTGTTCTTAGATTCTCATTTGATTGCCAAGGTCCTTCTTCAGCTTCTTATTGGTAAGAATTCAACGTAGTATAGTGGTTTTTAATATGTGGTGAAAGGCGTGTGACATAGGTTTATCTATACGATTAAACAGTAAAACCAATTTAATCCATTTCTTAACAGGATGCTATGTGAGGTACAATTAATTTTGAACTAAAATCTCCCGAAGTTAGCCGAAAACTTATTAATGAATCAATCAATCAAAATTGTTACAGTTTTTTTGACAAAAACATCTTAATGAAAATATTTCTTATATAAAAACAGGATGCTTACTAGAGATATTAAACATTTGATTTTCTCCCTTTTTTCTCTTTCTCCTAAATTTTCTAATCTAGCTTACCGTTCGAAAACTTCTTTCCAAAAGAAAAAAAAAAAAAGAAAAGCCAAGAAAACAAACAGAACTGCAGTGCCAAGAAGAACTTCTAAAAGTCCCGATTTTCTATTTATTCGAAACCGAGATTGCCTTGACTGATGAAAATACCGTCAGAGGTCGCTGTCTGCTTTCTAGAAAGAATAAGGTCAGGTGATGTTGGTACGAAACGGGAAAATGAGACAGCCAATAAATAAGGCTGGGACGTTAAAAAGCCAAATAATAATAATAATAGTAAGAAAAAAATCTAAAGAACATTTCCCGTAAATTTTCTTCAGTTTCTCCTTTCAAAGAGTTCTTTTCGACCTGCCCTCCAATCTCCTTCCAGCTCCAACTCCCTTTTCGAAACTCGAAGATTAATCATTGATTTTCCTAAAAGTTTGCAACCGCAACCTTTCTCGACCGACCCCGTTATCTTGATTTCCATATAGCAATGAATCTTTCTAGCTGTCAGTTAACTGTTTAAAAAAACCCAAGTACAGTCTCCAATGCGTTTTTAAAAATATTATGAATTATATATAGACCTTAAAAGGTACAGTTTTTAACTTCATTTAAATAGAAAGAATAATTATCGACTTAACAGAATATTCGAGTTCTAACTATTAAAAGGACAATAAATAAAATAAAGATTGGAGGATTTCCATACAGAATAAAAAATCCAGTTAATTTCAAACAAGTAATATAAAAAAAAATTTTAAAGTCAATTCCTACTTTTTTTCACTATATTGTAGAAAGTCCTTTATAAATAATTTTCATTCATTTTTTTTTTTTTTTTTAAGTTTATCTGGTGCCATCTATTGGTAGATATATGCAACTTAAATCTAAAAAAACTAAAATTAATTAATTAAATTTAATTACTAAATTAATATTTGAAAAAACTGTATTAACATCCAGTGTCATACACTACAAGTTCAAAAATGTATTTGAACTTGAGTGGATGAATAAAAAGTATTTTATTAATGATTGAAAATTTGAACAAGATATATATAGGGAAAGTGTGAGCTAATAGAAGGAATTGAAAAAAAGTGCAGTCTCAATGCGTTTTTAAAAATAAAACGAATTATACGTAGACATTAAAAAAGAAAAATAATAATTATCGAATTAATGGAATATTCCAGTTCTAACTATTAAAAGGAAAATAAATAAAATAAAAATTGGTGAATTTTCATACAGCAATGACTATTTCTAACTGTGAGGTAATTTTTAAAAAAAGTACAGTCTCCAAAGCATTTTTAAAAATAACATGAATTATACGTAGACTTTAAAAAGAAAGAATAATTATAGAATTAAAAAAAATATTCGAGTTCTAACTATTAAAAGGAAAATAAATAAAATAAAAATTGGTGTATTTCCGTATAGCAATGACTCTTTCTAACTGCCAGTTAATTTTTTAGAAAAAGTACAGTCTCAAAGCGTTTTTAAAAATAATATGAATTATATACAAACCTTAAAAAAAATAATAATTATAATAAAAAAAAAATATATAAAAATAAAGTTTGGAGGATTTCCATATAGAAGTAAATCTTTCTAACTGTCAGTTAATTTGAAAAAAAAAAAAAAAGAAAGAAAAGTACAGTCTCAAAGCGTTTTTAAAAATAATATGAATTATATATAAACCTTAAAAAGTTACAGTTTTTAAACTTCCCTTAAATAGAAAGAATAATTATCGAATTAATAGAATCTTTAAGTTCTAACTACATATTAAAAGGAAAATAAATAAAATACAGATTACAGGATTAGTTAACTTAAAAAAAAAGTTAATTTTAATTAAGCTAACGCATTTGTCGATTGTCTAGTAAGTAGTCTGTCAACTGTCCGTTAACTAACTGTCAGTTAACTTAAAAAATAAGTATAGTCTCCAATGCGTTTTTTAAAAACTATATGAATTATATACATACCTTAAAAGGTACAGCTCCTTAAGTTCATTTAAGTAGAAAGAATAATTATCGAATTTATAGAATATTCGAGTTCTAACTATTAAAAGGAAAATAAATAAAATAACAATTGGAGAATTTCCATATAGTAATGACTCTTTCTAATTATCAGCTAACTCAGTCACAATGCGTTTTTAAAAAATAATATGAATTACATACAGATCTTAAAAAAGGTACAGTTTCTTAACTTCTTAAATAGTAAGAATAATTATCGAATTAACAAAATATTCGAGTTCTAACTATTAAAAGAAAATAAATAAAATAAAGATTGGTGGATTTCCGTATAGCAATGACTCTTTCTTTCTTTCTTTTTATATCAGAAATTATGTAAATTATTATGCAATAATAACTAATATAGTTTGCATAACTCTTTTTAAAGATGCAAAATATCAAAAATAATTTTGTTAATTGCTCGAATAAAAACGACAAATATTTAGAATTATTTAAATTATATTTATTTAGAGTAAAAAAAAAAATGAAACATTTATTTGAAAAATCGTTGTTGTGATAGGACTTTTTTTCTCCTTACCTCAACTAGATTTGTAAAATTAGTTGGGGGGATTTGTCAAACTACAATCATGATGTTACCTACAAAACGTATTTAATATATACAGTTCCAATATGAATTGCATATATTATATAAAAATGCTTTTCAATCATTCTGTATTTATTTAATATAAAAATAAATCAATATCTATGAAAAGAAATAAGTCCTCTTTATAGAAAATGTTTGACACAAGTATGCACAGAGCTCTATTTAATTATTTTCAAGGTGAAATCAAGTAGATAAAGTTAGCGGTCCCATAAAAATAAAGGACCAAACAGATTGCTGAAGTATACACCTGTCACGTGACGAGCATGTTGACATCAAACTGGGAACTCCTATGTGCACTTTATTTTATTAGTACTGTAAGCTTCGAATTTAGTTCTTTTAAATATCCGAATATGTCAGAAAATCAACTAACTCACCGCTATACATATCAGGTTCTGATCTTTAAAATATTGGTGCTTAAAGGCTTAAGAAAACTATAAAACAGTAATTAAAATTGATATTAATGAATCAAAGAAAAAGCAGTGTAAGAGGTTCTTTAAAATTCATATTAAATTACCCCTCTTTTAATATTCATTTTTTTTTTTATTTTAAGAAGTTATTTAAAGTACTGAGTTTATTTAATGATGAAAAAAATAATATATATATATATATATTATATATATATATAAATATATATATATATATATAAATATATATATATATATAAATATATTATATATATATATAAATATATATATATATATATATAAATAATATATATATATATATATATATATATATATATATATATATGTATATATATCTACATATATATCTACACTCAAGAGCCAAAATATTATGACCACCTGCCAATAACGAGTTGGCTCACCTTTGGCGCGCAACACAGCTTCAACCCACCTTGGCATGGATTAATACCACCACTTAATACCACTTCCACCTGATCACGTGCCTTCCACGTCATCCAGGCGAGTTCATTGCAAAATGTAGGGGTGGTCATAATGTTTTGGCTCTTGAGTGTATACATATATATATATATATTTTACAATATTTACTGCTAAAACAGATGGTCTTAGTAGACTTAATTCGTGATAAAATTATAACAGACAAAAACCAAACATTTTTCTGATACTAATGAGAATGATTGCTTCAAATTTCCTCACAAGAAAACTAGAAAGCCATATTTTCTGTAGAGAAAATGAGAGAAATCTAGAGAAAAATTGTTTCTCTATACTCAGAAGCTATATTTCAAAGCAATTGACTGTTAATGCAACTTTTTAAAGATAATATAAAAGGAAAAAAAATTATCAATACCTTAAAATGACATATTAGCGCAAACTAAATAAGTTTTTGTAATTATCCCACTATAGATAATTAAATAAATAATCACTGTCTCATTAATCTAATTATGAAATTATTCAGTAATTAAGAGAAAAAACACAAATACAAAAATTTAAAATTTTTATATTAGGAATTACAAGCTAATAAGAATAGCTAATGGTTTGATTACATAAAAAGTCATTCTAAAAGTAGGGTAGCTATTCTAAATAAATTAAAAACCGTAACCGTAACATACACCGTAATAAAAAAGCATCTGAATAAAATTGCATGATGTTATTGTTGCGATTTTTATCAGACATTAAATTAGCGAGAAAAATTAAAATAAATTACATTAATTCCCTTCTCCACCATAATTTTTTTATATATAACAAGAAGACTATCATAATTTTTCATATATAACAAGTAGTTCTTTTTTTCCAAGTATACCTTTTGCCAGTAAAATGAAAGCCACGATTTTATTTTTAAATGCGAAAAATAAAGCAAATATCTTTCATTCACAACAAAAACAACACACACACACACAAAAAAAATGAAATTGTTCTATTAAATAATTTTTTTCAAGCCCTTTTAATTATAATAAAATACATTAAAAATTTAATAAAAAATTTATTTAATATTAACATTATAATAATGAAAGATAATTTAAATTTTACAATAAAAAAAAATCGCCAAACTTGCAAACGTTGATGCTGTTGTGATTAATACTCAGCATCCGGCAGTACGGGACGGACACCCTATGAGTAGTCTGCTCATGGATGGAGGGAAAGCGAGCAATTTCTGTTGTGATAGAGCACCCGTAGTAGAAGTCTGATTTGGATCAGCGTCGTTAAAGGAGGAGGGCAGTGCCTTCCAGGAGAACTTTTAGGGGAACTGCCCCGCATTTGCATATCGTATGGGAGAAAACCCAAAACTCCCATCAGCTAGTCTGACTCACGTGGAAAGGTACTGAACATCGCAAAAGTCATCGAGTTTCCCTTTTTTGAAACAGTGTCTGCAACAAAGCGGATTGAACCTCAGCCCTAATGCTCACCAGCAGCGCATTCTACCACTGAACCACGAGTAGGGAACGTCGATGTTGTTTATCTTGCAGAAAATTTTGTCATAGAAATAAAAAAGCTCACGGATCCCTGAATTCTGCCCACGAAATTCTAACGACCCACTTAATCCCTTGTTAAAAACCAATGATGTATAACAATTAGTGGTCTTCTTACATTCTTGAGAAAGAGCACTTAGAGCAGCAGTTCTTCAGGAAAAAAGAAGGAATGAGAAAAATTACTAAAATATCTGTGCAGAACCTTTTGATTACAACTGAAAAAGATTTTGAAATCAATCACCTGAAATAGGGTCCTAGTCATTAATATTAATCGAATTTATTTATAAATAATATTTAGAACGAAATTAAACACACGAGCAAGAAAAAACGAAGAAAACTGCCACCTGAATTTTGAAAAAAAAATATGATTATTTGTTTAAAAAAAATATTTAAATAAATGAATAAATAATAATAATAATTTTGGAAATGAGAATTTTTATTTTTAGCAACAACTGTGAATCGAAAATAAAAAAAAAAAAAAAAACGTTTAAGTTGACAAATTCTCTAATAAAACGCTCAACAGAATATTCAATGAATAATATTTTCTATGTAATACTATTTTCCTTATTAGTAGGCAACAAATCATTATAAAGATTCATTATCTCCCTTACTCTCTTGCTATGCAGATCTGACCATTTTGTTACCTTTGTTAAAACTTCGAGTATAAAAGTGAGGGTAAAATGCTTCCTAAAAACCCATTATCAGTTCCGACAGCACAATCCAGATTAGCTGTAGCATGCTTCGTACGAAAACAACAAAAATCATCATAATAATTTCGAAATGAGAAATTTAATTTTTTAGCAAGAATTGTGAAGCGAAATTTAAAAAAAAAAAAAAAAAAAAACCTTTAAGTTGACAAATTCTTAAAAAAAAAAAAAAAAAAAAAAAAGATTCATTATTTTCCACTTTAAGTTGACAAATTCTTTAATAAAACGTTCAGCAGAGTATTCAATAATACTCTCTGTGTAATACTATTTTCAACATTAATGGGCAACAAATCGTTATAAAGATTCGTTATTTTCCTACTCCCTTGCTATGCAGATCTGACCATTTTGTTACCTATGTTAAAACTTCGAGTATAAAAGTGGGGTAAAATGCTTCCTAAAAACCCATTATCAGTTCCTACAGCACAATCCAGATTAGCTCCAGCATGCTCTGTACAAAAACAACAAAACCCGATTTCACGCTGAGAATTTGCGGTATGACGCTCAACAATGACAAACGACACCCACCCTAAAGACCAACCGGCAATAATAAATTTTAGACTTCTACTCCCACACCATCACCCCTAACTCCCTCCATCCCCACTCTAAATTACCGGTAACGGAATAGATATTTTCAATTTTCTTTTGGCATCCCACTCTTGTTCTGCCAACCCCCATCCCTCTTTCCAAACGATATAGGGGGCAGGGGTGGAATGTTGACTCCCCCTTCGTCCTACCCTTCGATACTCTGTAATAGATGAGTCGCCCTCATATTAGAGCGGTTTGCCAGTTGCCAAGTCACGGCCTTAGGTCTAAATTGTGCCACATTTGTCAATGTCATCGTCAGCATAGGAATGATTACATGGGTAATCGGGTTTGACCACGGTTGCCCAAGAAATGCCATCCCCTACCACAACTGCAATTATGGTGTTTTCTTAGCTCTACATCAAACCGTAAACGGAAACGTTTTGCCCCGTTCTGTTATTTTTGTTTGCTTCGGAATTGAAAGACATTTTTCGTGATGAGGTTTTTGTTTCTGCTTGAAGACCGTGAAAGGAACCCTATTTTTCGGCTGTAACAACTCATTTCGTTTGATTTGAAACGTTTCTTTTAGAAAAGGCCCTGTAAGGTTCTAAAGAGGCCACTATTGGGAACAGGACTAGACGCATTAAAATACATGACGTACTACTTAAATTTGCTTGTTTAAACAATTTAATTTTTTCAAAATTATCTTCTTTGAGTGCATTAAACAGCAAGTGATCTAATTATTAGATGCTGTTATATGTTCTTTTTCAATTCCTTCTATTAGCTCACACTCTCCCTATATATATCTTGTTCAAATTTTCAATCGTTCATAAAATGCTCTTTATTCGTCTACTCAAGTTCAAATACATTTTTTTTTTAAACTTGTGGATGACATTGGATGTTAATACAGTTTTTTCAAATAATAATTCAGTAATTAAATTTAATTAATTCATTCTAGTTTTTTTTTTTTAGATTTAAGTTGCACATATCTACCAATAGATGGAGCCAGATAAACTCAAAAAAGGAATGAAAATTATTTATAAAGGACTTTCTGCAATAAAGTGAAAAAAAGTAGGAATTGACTTTAAATTATTATTATTATTATTTTTTTTTTTTTTTTTTTTGTATTACTTGTTATCGGTAACATTATAATTGCTCCTCTTTTTATTAAATGATCTAGGTTAGTAAATAAGCATCTAAATTTTTAAGCTAACTTTTTAACTTTATTGAAAATATGAGGTTTGAAAAAAATATGAATGAAAAATATTAAGATACTTCTTATAGTACTATTTTATGGTAAATATTATGGTATCTCTTTTTATTGAAAAAATATTAATTGCTACTTTCCTACATACCAGTTTTTGGGGAAAAAATTAAGCAATAATTAAAGCATTCTCACAGAATAAAAAACATGTTGTACAAGAATATTACGTTTATATTTTCAAAAAATAATAATAGTTCTTAAACTGTTTTTTAAAAACACCTAAAATATTTTTTGATTATATTTTAAAAAGAGCATATAAATTAATTAGATGGATAGAATGATTCTTGCCAGACACGAATAAACTCGTGTTTGCTTTAGAATAATACAAGATAGCTTAAAATAATACAGTTTAAGTTTTTACACAGAATTAAAAAATAACTTTGAGAGAGTCAACTCGGGATGTACTGAAAAGATACAAATAAGACATACGAGTATACTCGGGATAATTTATAAAGTGATTATTACATTTAGAAGTAATATTCATCATAGTTTCTTGAAGAGATAAATAATTCCTTTGTCTGAACCATTAATTTAATTATTCAATCCTCTTACGATTCATCTTAGGTGGTCCTTACGTGGATATCGAGTCTGTAAAACAACATGAAATCGCGATAGAATGATTCTTGCCAGACACGAATAAACTAGTGTCTGTCTTAGAACAGAGGTGGTCAACCCAAATGATCTTGCGGGCCACTTTGGAAATGCATCACAACTCCGCAGGATGCATTGAAAATTCTATATCCCCATACTGGATGTAGATCCACTACAGACATTTTTTGCCGGTGAAAAATTGAAACATGAGTTATTATTAATGTGTTTGCTATTAATCTTACATGTAAACATAGATAATATAATAGTAATGATACTAAACACACATTGTAACGATCATTTCGCAGATTATAATTCAATTATTCTGCGATCTTATAACTGTAAAATCATAAATAAAATAGGCAATATTTGTCATATATTCGCAAAAATGTATTTAAATTAAAAATTAATTTTTTCTCATAATTTCGACAGTTCATTTTTGAATATATGGAATGCACACATAATGTATTTCTTTAATACATTGGTTTTTCCTATTTTGGCCATTATGAAATAAATTAGTTTGTAAAAGTGTGATACATCTCACGGGCAGGAAAAATTTTCAAGGCCGGCTGCAGGTTGGCCACCCCCTGCCTTAGAATAATAGAAGATAATTTAAAATAATACTCGTTTTAAACCAGAGTTAAAAAATAATTTTGATAGAGTCAACTCGTGATGTACTGAAAAATACAATCGGGACATGTGAGTATACCCGGGATAATTTGTAAAGTGATTACTGCATTTAGATGTAACAACCGCATAGTAACAAAAAGATATTATTTATATGTAATATCCATATAGTTTCTTGAAGAACTAAATAATTCCTTTGTCTTGAACCATTAATTTAATTATTCAATCTTCTTACGATACATCTTATGTGTGTCCTTATGTGACTGTGACTATCTCGAACTTAATATACTGGATGTCGAATCACTGGAGCTCTAATTTACAAGTCGTCTGGTGGATTATTTTTCGAAGGGCGAGGCGAAAAATCCGTAAATGAACATCGCCCCGGTGCGCAGGGAAGGGGGTTCGAGCCTTATGAATAATCATGTGTGGGAGTCGGCACTCCTTTGAAGCCTAATAACCGCGGAGCGCAGGGACCACACATTTCTTTCGCCTCCGTGAGCATTTGTAGCAAATCTTCGACTTCCTTTGCGCCTCCGCGGAAGCGACTCTGTAACCGTGATTAGTGTAATTAGAAATGACGCCTTCAAAGCAACGCTGCCACCGCGTACCGACCCCAGCCGCGGCTTCTGCCATCTTTGACCACACTTCATCATTTCATTTACGTAAAAAAAGCCAATAAAATATTATAATATCTTCTAAATACAAAAAGTATCTAGATTTATATCATATATTTGAATAACAAGTTAACTCTAAATTTTGCTTTTTATCTTATTTATCTTAGTAATGATCATTAACATGAATTATAATTTTAAAAAATTTCAGAATGTATATATATAAAGGCAATAAAATTGAGATAATTCAAAAAGTATAATTTATAATTATTTGAATTCTATATTTTTGATATAAAAAATATATCCCAAAAGATTTCTAGATTTGTCATCTCCATTTAAATTTGAAGTCTGTTTAATTTCGAAAAAAAAAAAAAATCCCTTTGCAAATAAATAAATGATGCTCAATTTAAATTTTAAAATGATTGATGGAATGCAACAAACAAGTATTTATTTTGGATTGAACATATTAACCTTAATATTACAAAATTCGATACCTAAGAATTTTTGTATTTTACCTAAAGAGCCCACCAAAGTTATTAGGAAGAGAACAACAATATAAATGTCCGTCTTTTATTTACAAAAAAAAAAAAAAAAAATCTACATCAATAATAACAATACACACTTTTTTTGTACAAAATGATTGATGGAATGCAACAAATCAAGTTTAATGAAATTTAAATTTTCTATGGGCCTTGTTCAAATTATGTATACCATGAAGAGCCCACCAACGAGTGATTAGGAGAGAACATTGCTTTCTGGGAGGACTAACAGAGGCAACTCTGTAGAAAATGTGACGTTATATCGATGATTAGTAAGCAAAATTATTGATAGACTGCAATAAATAAGTAGTTTTTTTTTTTTGTTGAACATCCATTTTAACCTTGTCGGAATTAAGTATGTCAAAAGAGCCCATCAAGAGGAGATGAAAAAGAGGACATTGCTTTCTGGGGTACTTTTTAGAGGTAACTCTGTAGAAAATGCATCGTCTGCTTACTTAGAGTAAAAAATCGAGGATTAAATTAGTAAGCAAAATGATTGATGGACTGCAACAAATAAGTAGCTTTTTGTGTTGAACATCAATGGATTTTGTTTCATGTGTGGCATGAACAACCCACCAACGGGCGATGAGGAGAGGACCATTGTTTTCTGGGAGAACTTTTAGGGGTAACTGTTTGCATTTCCACACATGGGAAAACCTGTTACTACGAATATAATCAATTAAAATATCAATAAGAAAAAGAAACTCTTTTTTTGAATTTCAAGTAAGTAATAAGTGAAATGTAATCTCAAAACCTACTAATATTTATTCGATTCATTTCTTAAATGTAACTACAAGCAGCATACATTGTTTAGTAGCAGGGACATTCTATTTTCTATGATAATGTAATCGTGCTACTGAAAACAGGTATTTACAAATATTTTAAAATATGTTCTACTTGTCTCTTATCAATCAATTAGTAGACAGCAACAAAATAATAACTTGTGGTCACATGGAAGGAGGGTTTCCATCAAATTAGTTGGTCGCACTACCACAAGGTCATTTTTGTCGGACACTTTGGGCTAATCAGACCGGGGTTATTTACAAATTTTAGTAACATGGATTGAAAGAACTCCTGAACAGTGCACCCATAACCACTGCCAAGATTCGAATCTGAAGCCTCCATCAAGAGTTGCACACACTACCATAGGTCAACTAGTCGGAGGAATTTTGAGATTGGCCAATTATCGTGGCTTTTATATCAAAGAAAATTCCCATTCATTTTTTTTTTTATTTCCAAAGTGATTTCAGGCATTTTTTTCCTTTTGTTAAAATTATTTATTTGTTTACACGAAATTAGTATGGAAAGTCTACCATAAAAATAACTGAATGCTAGCTTGTGATCAAAATTAATTGATTGTATCACATATTTGTGGCCAAAAATGGTCTCATCTCCCGGATTTGACATTCAAATATCGCCTGATTTATTTTTGCTACCACGACGGTCATCTTGCCAGGTGTTTCTTGTACGGTTAAAATTTGGCCCAACTCAAAACGAAACAAAAAAAAGTAAAAATAAAACAGGCGACGCTCTTCACCGTGTCCTATGGCAAAATAAAAACAAGTTAAGATTTAATGAAGCTGTTTGCAGGCGGCGAAGAAGCCACAAAAAAGGAAGATGTCTGCGTTATGAATATTTTAACGCTTGGCGGTGACAACTTTTTTTCTTTTTCCTTTTTGTGATCTTTTCTGCCGCCTCATTATAAAAGAGCGGAAGAAATAATTATTTTTCACGGGCCGGAGTTGACGTTGAACCAGGGTTCTTTAGCGGATTGTGTAAACAGCATGTTCCGCGCGCCGGCTTTTTGGGGTTTGTTTTTAATTTGGCCGGTTATATAATATGGCGTTTGTTTTAGTAATTTCAAACAGTTTTTCGGAAGCGTGCGCCACCGAACAGGAAGCGCTTTTTCAGTGATTCTTGGAGGATTACTTGCAAGTGAAGATGGTTTAAGATGTCATTTTCTTAAGATGTCAAAAGAGTCGGGTTTTTTTAAAGACTGTCGCGAAGCGTTTTAAAGTTCAATTAAATTCACAATATTAAAACTAGACAGAGTTTTCTTTTTATCTATATAAAAATGTGAAGAAAATTAATTTTATGAATATACCTGATGACCGAGTGACTAGCGTTCTGGTGCTCCGAGCCGCAAGTTAAGGGTTTGAGTCACAGAGGTGCCATAGATGTTTGTAGTGGTTCGAATATACTTTAAACCGTAGGTCCAGGTCAAATATGGCTATTGAGCATTGGGCAAAGGAATGACAACCCTACTCCGTAAAAAAAAAAAAAAAATCTCTCGTCTCGTAATTTGCCAATAGGCAGACTTCCTTGGCCCACAATGGGGCTGTTGCGCCAGTGATGATGATGATGGTATTAAAAATTATTAATTATAAAAATGAGCATCAATTTAATGACGGAAGCATAATCTTAAAACAACATTAACACAAACTTAACAACAATACATCTTAAATGAGACAATATAGACGCACAACATTAATGCATTCCACATTGCAAAAAGAACTTTTTAATTGATTCGATTTTTTTTTCCGCATATAATATTGCTTTAAAATAACATTTTCCTACTAAAAATCGAAAATTAGTATTGTTAGAATTATGGACAATGTGTTTTAATCCTGTTATTTATTTTATTTTTATTTTTTTACTATTGAAATATAAATTTGGTCATTCATATTGAAATCGCATGGAATCAGAAATATAATTTTCTGATTTATCTTCAAAGCTTTTTGGCCCTTATGGCCAAAGTGGCTAGTGCTCTGGCCTTTGGTACCACATGCTTCAGTTTCGAATCCTGGCGATGGCATGTATGTTTATTAGTGATTCGTATTCCATATTAAACTGTAGGTCCCGGTCTAATTAGCCTATAGTGATGATGACAAAAAGATGGATGAAACCAAACCAAAGCTTTCGAGATTTCTGTTCTATATTTCGTTGCTATTATCACTAAAAAATTTTCACTTTTACTCATTTTGAGAATTTTTTTTTTTCTTTCTAATGCAACTGGCAAACACTTACACAGCTTGGTCTTGGATGCCTTAAGGCAAGCGCTGCACAGATGTTACTCACTTTGCATGACCCAGGGGGCGCGTGTCACTTGAAGATAAGCCACGGACGCGGAGTAACAATGCCCCGCAACGCTCTACGATCCTATCATAGGACCGGGACCTACAGTTTAAAGTGGATTCCGAACCACTACAAACATCCAAGGCACCGCCGGGACTCGAACCCGAAACCTGTGGTACCGAGCGCCAGAGCGCTAGCCACTCGGTCATTCAGGCCCCATTTTTTGAGAATAAAAATGGCGAAAAGTAAAGGCAAGAGTTAATAAGCAATACAGCTCGCAGATCTTTTGGGTACTGAACGACATGGAGTCAAATGTCTGTCCAAAATCATAGAAGAATGACTGTTGTCAGATGTATGATATGCAGATGTTGTCAAATATATAAATAAGTGAACTTTAATTTGCCTTGAAATAATATAAAGCAATGGTATAACAATAGGGTGGCAAGACGGGCAAATTGCTACATGAAAGAGGCTATGAGTACAGGAAAGGCCTGGCAAATTAAGAAAATATTACAAAATAAAGAAAATTTATTAATTAAGTTAATTTTATTAATGCTGTATTTAATAAATTTAAGTTACTAAAGTAATAAATTTAAAAAAAAAACATGTATCACTATTTTTAACTAGTAACATGTCTAACAATGGAAAATATCTTAGTGGGAGTGAAAAGAAAGATGGAGTTTGAAGTAAAAAATAAGAACTTACATAAATTAAGTCAATACTTTAAGATTGAGGAAGAAACAAACGAGCTGTGAAATGGAAATAAAGAAATTAGCCGAACTGAAAGTGATAGTATTGCAGTCCTCGACAACACTGATCTAGAGCCACCTCAGCCCTGTAGTAAAGATACACATAATCAAAACCAAAGTGACTGAAATTGTCTATCTTCGTCATACAATACTGTTAAGGGTCATTTTAAAGTACTAAATCATTAGGTGAAACGGTTTGTGATCGAAAATGGACGTTGCAAACCTAAAGGTACCTACAGACAGTACTTTTATTAAAAGAAAAAAAATAATAATAATACTTTGCATTGAGAGGTCCCTATTCAAAAAATTTGCCACTGCCCTCAGATGGTACAGTTACGCCATTGGATACAAGGTTGTCAAAATACTCACTATAGTGAAATAAAAATTTATTTTTAAAAACACCATGAGTAATGGATACAAATTTATTCAGGATAATATCCAGTACATAAGATTGGTTAAGATGGCATAATGCTTTTAAAAAACTAAAGTGAGTTGAGTTTAGAATTTTATAAAAAGAAGATGTCGACCCTGTGAATATTTTAAAAATTAGTGATGGTACAATTAGCGAATTTACTCGGAATAATATCCAGTACATAGGATTCTTGGTGATTATTGAATGGTTAAGATGGCATAATGCTTTTAAAAAACTAAAGTGAGTTGAGTTTAGAATTTTATAAAAAGAAGATGTCGACCCTGTGAATATTTTAAAAATTAGTGATGGTACAATTAGCGAATTTACTCGGAATAATATCCAGTACATAGGATTCTTGGTGATTATTGAATGGTTAAGATGGCATAATGCTTTTAAAAAACTAAAGTGAGTTGAGTTTAAAATTTTATAAAAAGAAGATGTCGACCCTGTGAATATTTTAAAAATTAGTGATGGTACAATTAGCGAATTTACTCGGAATAATATCCAGTACATAGGATTCTTGATGGTTATTGAATGGTTAAGATGGCATAATGCTTTTAAAAAACTAAAGTGAGTTGAGTTTAGAATTTTATAAAAAGAAGATGTCGACCCTGTGAATATTTTAAAAATTAGTGATGGTACAATTAGCGAATTTACTCGGAATAATATCCAGTACATAGGATTCTTGGTGATTATTGAATGGTTAAGATGGCATAATGCTTTTAAAAAACTAAAGTGAGTTGAGTTTAGAATTTTATAAAAAGAAGATGTCGACCCTGTGAATATTTTAAAAATTAGTGATGGTACAATTAGCGAATTTACTCGGAATAATATCCAGTACATAGGATTCTTGGTGATTATTGAATGGTTAAGATGGCATAATACTTATAAAAAAAAAACTGAAGTGAGTTGAGTTTAAAATTTCATAAAATGAAGTGTCGATATTGTGAATATTTTAACAATTAACGAATTTACTCGAGATGATATCTAGTACATAGGATTTTTGGCGATTATTGAATGGTTAAGATGGCATGAGATAAAAAAACTGAAGTGAGTTGATTTTAGAATTTCATAAAAAGAAGATGTCGACATTATGAATATTTTAACAATTAACGATGGCACAATTAGCGAATTTACTTGGGATAATATCCAGTGCATAGGATTCTTGGCGATTATTGAATGGTTAAGATGGCATAATACTTTAAAAAACTGAAGTGAGTTAAGTTCAGAATTTCATACAAAGATGTCAGCATTGCGTTTATTTTAATAATTAGCGATAGCAACTCTTTTTTAAAGTAGTTTTCTTTATCTCTTCATTATAAAAAATAACAAAAACAGAAGTAATAATTATTTTCACAAGGCAGCATGGACTTTGAACCAGATATCTTTTTAATTGTTTATGTAAGAAGCGCAAAAGTTGATGTTTTTACGATACGTGCTTGTTATTTTAATTCGGTTTACGAACGGTTTTAATTCTTTTAATTATATAGTACGGTATTGTGTTTAAGTAATTAAAATATTTTATGGACGGGTTTTGAAGCGCTTTAAGCGATTTTGGTGCTTCCTGTAATTGAATATGGCGTAAAGTGTCCTTTTTTCTAATGTTGTTTTAGTTCAAAGAGAAGATGTTTTATGAGGGCATTCTTAATTATGTTAACCAAATAAAATTTTTAAATAATTAGAGGTCTTATGAGTACTTACATCATATTCAGGAACAGAAATTGTCATAAAAATAATATAAATCTAATGTGCGTATTATAACCTTTAGATAACACTTGACTGCTGACTTCCTTAATGTTATCGAGAAAGTTATACAGAACACAATCTACGTAGGATAACTGAGAAAAATGATTTTTATATATACAATTATATAGAGCCCCTTCAGTTTTTCATACGAATCCAATAACCTTTAAAAGTAGTCAGTAAAGGGTGTTGAATAGTAATGACCTGTTACAGTCATTGCATTCAGAAACGAGGTTTGGTTTGGTTTATCGCTCTACTGTCATTTTGTGCACACTTTGGGCTAATCAGACAGGGACCTACAGTTTAACGTGGATTCCGAACCACTCACAAAAAATCCATGCCGCCGCTATGATTCGAATCTGAAACCTATGGTACCAACTGCCTACCAATTGGCCATCAGGCCGCTTTAAAAATGAGGAGACATATAGAAATATATAAAACCCTTCAGTTTTTCATAAGAATTCAATAACGTTTAAAAATGTAGTCGAGTAAACGGTGTTAATTATTAACGAGCTGCTGTAGTCATTGCGTTCAGAAAAAAAGAGATTCGATGATGATTTCAACAGTGCCTATAAGTTTCAAATTTAGTCTTTATCTGGTGGATTTTTCCCCTGGGTTCTCATAGGTTTACAAAGATGGGGCAGTCAACTCTGAAGTTCTTTTTCATCACTCGTTGACGATGATATGAGCATATGAGGTCCATATATAATATATGGTTGGATAATATATTCGCATATAAGGTCCATACATAAGAAATCCAACTATTATACAGATGAAAAAATGAGTGTAACTAGTATACATTAGAGTGAGTTGCGAATTTGCTTACTGTGTTTGTTGTAATCATTCAGAAATAAGACTCAATGGCGATTGTAACAACATATATAAGTGTACATGCTCCTTCATTGCGCTTCTGAAACGAGTGAAGAAAAACCTCAGCTAAAGGCCTGTCCAAAATAGAATGAGTCCCGTTCGAGAAACCATTAAAAATCGCTTTGAGAGAACCCCTAACAGAAAATCATGTGTCTCGACCTCTCTCCGACAAGAGTCGGCCGCGTTCTATTGCGGAAGATTTTAATATCCGGTGGGAACTCACCTTAACATGTTAAATCTAAGAACTACTGATAATCTAGCGGCCAACAGTTTGACATTTGCAATAGTTCCAGCATATGTACCATAAAAAGAAAACATCTTATGTTTCGGATTCTGCAGTAGGCAGACGGCTATAGTACACCATGGGGTTGTTGCGCCATTGAATAAGAAGAATTATTTTTAAGATAATTTAATGAGAATAACACATTTAAAATTCTGAAAAAAATTTAAAAAAATATTTTGAAGTATCGCATTTCCGAAGTATATATATTCGTATTTTCAAGTAATGTGCAGTACAAAAATTAATAAATAAAAAAATTGCTAATAAAATAAAATTTAAAAAAAATAACTCATATTATTGGTAGAGAATTTTAACTTGAGATATTTTGCTATTATAACGATAGATACGTATTTGATTCAGAATTAAGATATATATGTATAAATTCAAGGAGTACCATGGGGAAAGTACTACAATGCAATCATAATTTGATATCAAAATTGAAGAGAACAACCATAAGATGCCACTGCGATCAATTGAACTCTCCATCTCACTTCCTTGAGGCAAACGTTAAGACTTTCCGATCCATGGATTTATCGTGATCATTCTTGTATAAGCACACAAATTTTCGATTCAACATCACTTATTGGATTTCGAACTTTTAAATTTTTTTTTTTTTTTTATTTCGAACCTTTTTTTTTCTCCAGGTCATTTCTTCCCGTAAAAAAAAAAAAAAAAAAAAAAAAAAAAAATAAAATAAAATAATAATAATAATAATAATAATAGCAATAAATAAAAAACCAATCATTAAACTTTTAAATTAAAAACAGTAAATTTGAAAACAACAAAAATGATACATAAATAAATAAAAGTCATGAAAGTTTCTGTTGTTAATTATTTTGGGTTTAAAGTTTTCGTTACGAAATTTAAATAGTCTCTGCCCAAAACCTATATTATTTAATTAAATAATTTTATGACTAAAGTTTAAATAAATTTACAATGACGGGCTCTCATGTTTTAAGATCTGCAGCATTAAATTCATCCATTACTATTACTAGATAACACTACAAATAATCTATTTTGTTTTTCACTAGAACAAAAGAGAACAACCTAAGCTGATTTTCCAAGGACATTTTATAGTGCCTTAAGGAAGATTTGACAGCGCTTATCGAACAAATCCTATGTAGAAAAAAGCTCCTTTGAATGCTTCTCGCTGTAGATTCTGATCTTAAAATAAAATGTCACTTCTATCACACTTACAGACACAGCCTCCGTCACCCTCCCGCCTTATCTGCTTGCCCCATCTCCAGAGCTTCAATGTCCTCTAGACATGAGTGTGCAGATAACAGTAAACCATTGTTTTTGAGAAAGATACATGCGAATATAAACGCTTCCGAATTCGGACAATCCAAAAAAGATTATGAGAAAAGGAAATGCTCAGAAAGCTAAACTATTGAAATGGAATGAAATCGGAACAATTGAAAAAGGGAACAATATTTATTACAAATTATGGATTATAAAAATGTTTGATTGATTTCTTCATAGATATTATTGAGAGTTAAAAATAATGTATATCAGGGCATTGAGGTAAAAATCTTCTTCAGATGAATCTTCTTTTTTTTTAAGGAGTGCCTGCCCGAAATCTTACATTGAATTGGATAATAGGATAGTTCTTTGGACTGATGTATAATGCTTTGGACTTTTGAATGAAGATAGTTTGATTAATAATCCACAAATGATTCTAAACTTAAAGTCTCTATATTGAAGTAAGGATGGGTATGAAAAATATGTGGTACTTCGGATAAAAGTTTTTTTTTTTTTTTTTTGTCATGCACAAGGAGATTAGCAGAAAGAGAAAAGAAAAATACTTGGTACCATCCTTAAGATGTTAATTTTAAAATGTTGTGACAAAATATGTGTGTAATGTAGATATCTGAAGTGGCCGCTTTAGCACTCTCTTGTGCGCATCCTGAATCTTTTACAAAATAAGATGGTAGATTATACTGATTTAATGGTATTGGCAAAATGTGGATGTACAATAGCATGCTCCCTACGACTCATACTGAAGCTACTGTTGATGTTACATTATAGTGGCAATATGTGGGTGCACAACCCGAATCCTTCATAAATTAAGATGGCAGATCCAGAATGACAGATTATCTTGATTTGATGGTATTGACAAAATGTGGCTGTACAGTCGCACGCTCCTTATGATGCATACCGAATCCACTATTGATCTCATATTATTGTGGCAACATGTGGGTGATTTTTAGCACGCCTCATGTGGGTCATAGGGAACCCACTAAATATATTCCTTTGTATTCATAAATGACCACAAATTAAAATTCCAGTCACTGAAAAATAATTAACTTTCCCACCACTTTTTTTTCTTTTTGTCATAGGTGGGCCTAGTATTTAATTATAAACGACGAAGAGGACGAAGGAGGGATATTGCCGTCGTAGAAGACATTTAATAGTGTCACTTATTTGCTTGTTATATGCAGGTAAACCAGAAAAACTCCTATTATACAAAACTTTTAAAATGAGACCCTTTAGATACTTCATTTCTGAAAGCCATAACTGCAACAGACGCCACGAGTAGATTCGAATTTGAGCCATTCTGCACGCTAGCTGCTCACACTGTATTGCTGAGCCTTTATTTTGACTATTATACCTCATTGGTGAAGATAAAAGAGATGCGAGGAATAAGAGTGGCTATAATGCAATATCTAACTGATTATTAGCACATTAAGCTTCTAATTTAGGAAATTCAGAGAAAATCAGTAGTCCGGTCAACAAGTCAAAAGAAAGTTGCCTTGTTTAAGCAGTGGAAAAACATGATAAATCAGTGCACTGGTAAATACTGTAGTAATATTCGAACTTATTCATACGGTAGCTTTTTCAACCTGTGATGGGCAGGGGTACAACCCAGGGTACCAACATAAATCTTCACAAATGGCGATTCCATTATAAAATACACAACAAGCTTATAGGGTTTATGGATTGACCTTTTATAAACATTCATAGCCTTACAATAAAACCAAATCCTTTGATATGACACTTTAAAAATACTTTTAAAATTACAAGTATTGCACCAATCTACACCGACTTTTTAGTTTAATTTATTGTCTAACACAAATCCATTGAATATCCTTAATATAATATATAATATTACCCCAATTTTTAAAAAAATTATATTAGACATTGATACGAAAAAGATATCAGTTACTATACATTAATTTATGTATTTAATGTCGACTTCATTCTTTGAATCAAATGAGATTTAAAATATTCAAAGAAAATACAGTGAAAATCTAAAACGAGCATTCTCCTTTGTGAGTGGTTCGGAATCCATGTTAAACTGTAGGTCCCGGTCTAATTAGCCCAAAGTGTGCACAAAATGAACAAACGTTCATTTTTTGCACACTTTGAGTGAGACTTTGAGACCTTGAGAGTTTGGCACACTTTCATACGAGCGATAAAACTAAACCAAACCAAATCCTTTCCAATCAAAAGTCTCTTTGTCAAGAGATGTGGTCCATCCAAAAAGTTACCAATTTAACAATTGCAAGAAAAATTTTAATTTTTAATTTATTTTACATATATTTATTAAATTTTCTGTATACTACTTTAAAATATAATAAAAAAATCTAGTGTTTTTAAAAGAATGTTTATTTATTTATTTTATTTTTTCAATCAGAAAAAAAAAAAATTGCTTACCTCTTCGCCATTCAAGCAATTAAAACAGTAAATGAGATTTTTAGATATTTTACAAGATTTATCGAAATCAAATTACATAGTGCTCTTTTCTACAATTTTCTTAAAAGGAATTCGTATCAAAGATATTTGGAAAGGCGTCATTGCATTTAAATTTAAAGTTTTTTGTTTAATCCTTGATTAAGAAAAAGCAGTCAATGCAAGAATAAGATCTTTTAGAGTTTTGTAGAACTGAAATAACATACTGGTTTTCTTCTATAATTTTATTTAAGAAATTCGTGTCAAAACCATGAAATCTGGAAAGGAGTATCATATCGCTTAATCTTTACTTAATCTGAAACAAAAGTTTATTTTAAATCCTCGTTTAAAAACACCCAATCAGTTTAAAGAATATGCCATTTTCAGTTTTTCTCGATGTAAAATAACAAAGTGGTCATATCCTGAAAATTTTGTTTAAGGAATTCTTATCAAAAACATTGTAAGAAGTATCATGCCGCCAAATCCTCAATAGAGAGCTTTTTTTTCTTTCTGTTTAAAAAGCAATCAATCAGTTAAAAGAACTTATTGTATTCAAGTTTTCTTTAACTGAAATAACATAATGATTTTCTTCAACTATTTTTCTTATGGAATTCATATCAAACTGATAAGTATTATGCCGCTTAATCTTCAAAAGTAAAAGCCAATCGATTCAAAAATGAAATGTTTTCAGGCTATCTAGGACATAATGGTCTTGCATAATATCTGTTATTCTTACCAAAAATATTTGAAATTTCTTCATGAAATTTGTATCAAAACTATTTGAAAGATGCCACTTAATATGCATAGAAAGCTCTTATAGGAAATTTTAATCCTTGTTTCAGAATAAGGCCACCAGTTCAAGAACAAATTATTTTCAGAATTTCTGAAATATCCTATTGATCTTCTTTTACAATTTAATTCAAAGAATTTATATTAAAAATATTCTATAGAACTCTATATTACTTATCGACATCAAAACGTTAGTCCTAATCCTTGTTTAAGAAATAGCCAGTTTTGAAGAATGAGCAAATTCTTCCAAATTCTCTAAATCTTACAAAAGAAGTTAACCTCGTTAAGGTAGCCGACCTCATTGAGAGTCAAGATTTTTAAATAATGTTTCGTGGAAATTATTTTTGACACAAAAAAGAAAAAAAAAGTGTCTTACATAAACTAATATTTTTAAAAGTGTCTTATATATACTAATAATTTTTAAAAACTTTCATTGTCCGATAATAAATTAAAGACAATATTTTCAATTTTGAGAAGAATATTGTGGTTGATTAAAAATTAAAAACTAATCAATGATTTAGTTTGTCGTTCAACGATACATTTTTACACACTACAGGATTATTAGACCGTGACCTATATTTTAACGTTCCAAACCACTAATAAATAATAATTCCAAACCACTAATAAATACTCAGGTTTGAGTCTAACGCCTGTGGTACGAAAGACCAAAGCTCTAGCCGATTAGCCATTAGGCCGCTCTAATCTATTTTTACTCATAGATTCTTGTTGTTGTCGTATCCCCCTGAAGAGTACAATAAAATCAAATATCGTGGAGCTCCTGAATAGTATTGGTTATGCAACAGCTGGGCAATCAAAGACGTGATAGGAGTAAGTTCGATATTAGGGCAGCTGCCACATTTTTGGTATTTTTTAACACCATCAGCAGAATGTTGCATATTTTTGGGGTGCTTCATCCTTAACCTTGTGAGAGTAGCAGCTGTTTTTCTGTTCGACATTTAGTTCTGTAATTTGGTATTTAGTTTTGAATTCAGAAGGAATTATGAGTTTTAGATTTTACCAAGACATTTGCAGGAAGTAGGAATGTCAGTCTGATCCAGACTTCTGGCATTTTCCGTCAAAGAATCTGTAATTTCTTTAAATTCCAAATGTTTTTGATTCTAAATCCATGATATAATGATAGTTTATTTGAAGAAATGAACTTAGAAGGTTGGGAAAAAGGGGCCTGAATGGCCGAGTGGCTAGCACTCTGGCGCTCGGTACCACAGGTTTCGAATTCGAGTCCCGGCGGTGCCATGGTTGTTTGTAGTGGTTCGAATCCACTTTAAAAGTAGGTCCCGGTCTAATAAGATCGTAGAGCGTTGGGGGGCATTGTTACTCCGCGTCCGTGGCTTATCTTCAAGTTACACGCGCCCCCATGGGTAATGCAAAGTGAGTACGTCTGCGCAGCATTTGCCTTAAGGCATCCAACACCAAGGTGTCTGCTGTGTTTGCCAGCTGCATTAGAAAAAAAAAAAAAAAAAAAAAGGTTGGTAAAATGATATCGTTTATAAATTTCACTATATGTTGATTGCTTTTTTAGGAAAAAAATGTATTTTATTCTATGACCTTTTAAAAACATTTGGGCTAAAACTCTATGGACAAATGATATCGTTTATAAATTTCACTATATGTTGATTGCTTCTTTAAGAAAAAAAAATGTATTTTAATTCTATGATCTTTTAAAAACATTTGGGCTAATCTCTATGGAAAATGATATCGTTTATAAACTTCACTATATGTTGATTGCTTCTTTAAGAAAAAAATGTATTTTAATTCTATGATCTTTTAAAAACATTTGGGCTAATCTCTATGGGCAAATGATATCGTTTATAAATTTCACTATATGGTGATTGTTTCTTTTAGGAAAAGTATATAATTTAATTCCATGACCTTTTAAAAACATTTGGGCTAAAACCTCATGGGCAAATGATATCGTTTATAAATTTCACTATATGTTGATTGTTTCTTTAGGAAAAAAATATAATTTTATTCTATGACCTTTTAAAAACATTTGGGCTAAAACCTCTCTGGACAAATGATATCGTTTATAAACCATGATCATATGTTGATTGTTTCTTTAAGGAAAAAAATGTATTTTAATTCTATGATCTTTTAAAAACATTTGGGCTAATCTCTATGGAAAATGATATCGTTTATAAATTTCACTATAGACATGATTGTTTCTTTATGAAAAAAATATGTATTTTAATTCTATGATCTTTTAAAAACATTTGGGCAATCATAAAATGATATCTGGTTATAAAATTTCACTTCATATGTCTTGTTTTTTTTAAGAAAAAAGTGTGATCTGACATGATCCTTTATGGAAACATTTGGGCTAATCTCTATGGGCAAATGATATCGTTTATAAACTTCACTATATGATGGATTGCCTGGTTAAGAAAAAATGTATTTTAATTCTATGATCTTTTAAAAACATTTGGGCTAATCTCTATGGGCAAATGATATCGTTTATAAATTTCAAATATGGTGATTGTTTCTTTAGGGAAAAAAAGTATATAATTTAATTCCATGACCTTTTAAAAACATTTGGGCTAAAACTCTATGGGCAAATGATATCGTTTATAAATTTCACTCATATATGTTGATTGCTTCTTTAGGAAAAAAAGTATATATTTTAATTCCATGACCTATTAAAAACATTTGGGCTAAAACTCTATGGGCAAATGATATCGTTTATAAATTTCACTATATGCTGATTGTTTCTTTAGTAAAAAATTATTTAATTCTATGACCTTTTAAAACATTTTGGCTGAAACTCTATGGGCAAATGATATCGTTTATAAATTTCACTATATACTGATTGTTTCTTTAGGAAAAATTATTTAATTCTATGACCTTTTAAAAACATTTGGGCTAAAACTCTATGGGCAAATGATATCGTTTATGGAAAATTTCACTATATACTGATTGTTTCTTTAGGAAAAAAAATTATTTAATTCTATGACCTTTTTAAAAACATTTTGGCTGAAACTCTATGGGCAAATGATATCGTTTATAAATTTCACTATATGTTGATTGTTTCTTTAGGAAAAAAATAGTTTAATTCCATGACCTATTAAAAACATTTGGGCTAAAACTCTATGGGCAAATGATATGTTTATAAATTTCACTTATGCTGATTGTTTCTTTAGGAAAAAAATTTAATTCTATGACCTTTTAAAAAATTTTGGCTGAAACTCTATGGGCAAATGATATCGTTTATAAATTTCACTATATGCTGATTGTTTCTTTAGGAAAAAAAAATTATTTAATTCTATGACCTTTTAAAAACATTTGGGCTAAAACTCTATGGGCAAATGATATCGTTTATAATTTCACTATATATTCGTTTCTTTAGGAAAAAAATTATTTAATTCTATGACCTTTAAAAACATTTTGGCTGAAACTCAGGAGCAAATGATATCGTTTATAAATTTCACTATATACTGATTGTTTCTTTAGGAAAAAAAATTATTTAATTCTATGACCTTTTAAAAATTTGGGCTAAAACTCTATGGGCAAATGATATCGTTTATAAATTTCACTATATACTGGATTGTTTCTTTAGAAAAAAATTATTTAATTCTATGACCTTTTAAAAAATTTGGGCTAAAACTCTATGGGCCAAAATGATATCGTTTTATAAATTTCACTATATGTTGATTGTTTCTTTAGGAAAAAAGTATATAGTTTAATTCCATGACCTATTAAAAACATTTGGGAAAAACTCTATGGGCAAAATGATATCGTTTATAAATTTCACTATATGCTGATTGTTTCTTTTGGAAAAAAAATTATTTAATTCATCATTTATGACCTTTTAAAAACATTTTGGCTGAAACTCTATGGGCAAATGATATCGTTTATAAATTTCACTATATGTTGATTGTTTCTTTAGGAAAAAAATTATATAGTTTAATTCCATGACCTATTAAAAACATTTGGGCTAAAACTCTATGGGCAAATGATATCGTTTATAAATTTTCACTATGCTGATTGTTTCTTTAGGAAAAAAAAAAAAAAATTATTTAATTCTATGACCTTTTAAAAACATTTGGGCTAAAACTCTATGGGCAAATGATATCGTTTATAAATTTCACTATATACTGATTGTTTCTTTAGGAAAAAAATTATTTAATTCTATGACCTTTTAAAAACATTTGGGCTAAAACTCTATGGGCAAATGATATCGTTTATAAATTTCACTTGAAATGTTGATTGTTTCTTTAGGAAAAAAAAAAATATATAGTTTAATTCCATGACCTATTAAAAACATTTGGGCTAAAACTCTATGGGCAAATGATATCGTTTATAAATTTCACTATATGCTGATTGTTTCTTTAGGAAAAAAAATTATTTAATTCTATGACCTTTTAAAAAATTGCATTTTGGCTGAAACTCTATGGGCAAATGATATCGTTTATAAATTTCACTATATACTGATTGTTTCTTTAGGAAAAAAAAATTATTTAATTCTATGACCTTTAAAAACATTTGGGCTAAAACTCTATGGGCAAATGATATCGTTTATAAATTTCACTATATACTGATTGTTTCTTTAGGAAAAAAAAATTATTTAATTCTATGACCTTTTAAAAACATTTGGGCTAAAACTCTATGGGCAAATGATATCGTTTATAAATTTCACTATATGTTGATTGTTTCTTTAGGAAAAAAAAATGTATATAGTTTAATTCCATGACCTATTAAAAACATTTGGGCTAAAACTCTATGGGCAAATGATATCGTTTATAAATTTCACTATATGTTGATTGTTTCTTTAGGAAAAAAAAAAAAAATATATAGTTTAATTCCATGACCTATTAAAAACATTTTGGCTGAAACTCTATGGGCAAATGATATCAGTCAAGTGATTAAAATCAATTCCTACTTTTTTTTTCACTATACTGCAGAAAGTCCTTTACAAAAAATTTTCATTTATTTTTTTAAGTTTATCTGGCGCCGTCTATTGGTAGCTATATGCAACTTAAATCTAAAAAAACCTATAATTAATTAACTAAATTTAATTACTGAATTAATATTTGAAAAAAACTGTATTAACATCCAGTGTCATTCACTACAAGTTTAAAAAAATGTATTTGAACTTGAGTGGATGAATAAAAATATCTTATTAACGATTGAAAATTTGAACAAGATATATATAAGGAGTTTGTGAGCTAATAGAAGGAATTGAAAAAAAAAAAAATTAATTCTATGACCTTATAAAAACATTTGGGCTAAATCTCTATGGGCAAATGATATCGTTTATAAATTTCACTATATGTTGATTGTTTTTTCAGGAAAAAAAGTATATAATTTAATTCCATGACCTTTTAAAAACATTTTGTAGAATCCTTAAGCTGTGTCATTTCGTAACACATGAGGAGGGGGAGAAAAGGAAAAAAAAAAAAAAAGAAAAAAAGGGCATGTTTAGCAGGAATTTGAGTTGGAAGAGGAGGGAAGAGAAACAAAGGTCTTTTCGACTTGATAGATTGAGCGAGCACGACATACAAAGTAGGGAGACAGCCGAGAAACAAAAAGCAATAAAAAAGAAAGCAACGAAAATAAATGTGTATTTTTCCCTCCTGAAATTTCTCGCCCGCTTTGCGTTGCGTTTTTTCGCAAAGAGTTGCAACAATTTTCTTCACTGTGACGCGATGGCGAACTGCAAAGTGAAATAAAAAAGCGCCAAATCGCCAATTCATGAATTTTTGTAATTGTGCATACTGCAGAGGCGGAACAGACACCCAGAGAGTATCCTTTTTCAATTTCTACTATATATATGATAAGATATTAATTCATATTAATGATATTAATTATATATTATATAATTACTGATATTAATTCATTAATTAAATTTAATTCATTTCATTTTTCTCTCCCTATATATATCTTGTTCAAATTTTTCAATCGTTCATAAAATACTTTTCATTCATCCACTCAAGTTCAAATATATTTTTGAACTTGTAGTGGATGAGATACTGGCTGTTAATACAGTTTTTTTCAAAATATTAATTCATTCATTAAATTTAATTAATTAATTTTAGTTTTATATGGAAGAAAATTTTCCTTTTATATTAGATATTTAGCAGAATATAAATTTAGGAATAAATACCGTCAGCGGCGAAGCGGAAAAAAGATTCTTTTTTCGTTCTAGTCTGAGTCAAGGAGGGAACTAAATGGAAAGTGAAACATGTGAATAAATGAGTGAAAGAGAGAGAATTTTTTCTATCTTAAAAAAATAAATTAAAATTATTGATAAAGGACTTTCTGAAATATAGTGAAAAAAAAAGTAGGAATTAACTTAAATTTTTTTTTTTTTTATAATACTTGTTAATCATAGGGACAGTGAGGTTGTGGAAGAAAAAATCACTGCGACAAATCACATTGACAAAATCATCGTTTGGATTATTTGTTGATGACTATTCCGAGTATTTTTACCAGCAAAACCGGGCCTATATTAGAAAAGTGATTTAAAGACACAACGTCATTCTAAATAATAATGTGCCTTATGTCTTGTCTCCTCTAATTTTTTTTTTACGATGCTAATTTCTTTAATTTTATAAATCTATTTACAGATTACAAACTAATTTCCAACTTAATTGGCGAAATTTTGGCAATTTGATTGGCGAAGTATTTTTCATTATCAAAATAATGTAGCCAATTGTAATTTCGGCAAACAATTCTTTTTGAAGTGCCAAAGTCACAACGAATACGTAAATATACAGTAATTTTTTAACTATTTCTAATATACAGCGAAAGTTATGAGACGATTTCTTTACAATAACCTGTTAATTGTTTATATAAGTATATTTATTTATTTATAACTGTTTTTATTTATTTGATTTTTTAATGTACGAAAGAGCTCCAAAAAATTGTGATAATATTCTCTCATATTAGGTATGTATTATTAAATTAAATAAGACTGAACATTATATTAATAAGGGGAATAAGAAATTAAATATGATTCAAAAGGCTAATATCCTGTAAACCTCATAAATTCCCTGCAGTTGACCTTAGAACTATGAATCGTATAGTAAAGAAAAAATGGATGCATTGCTTTTCTGGTTTAATGGGCCATTTCTTAATTATGGTTTGTAAAAACATTTCTATGTAGACTAAGGAATATGATACCAGTTTCAGACACTTTTGATTGAAATCCTCTCCTATAATTGTTTGAGAATCCTATTGTGTTAATTATTTTATAAAAATTGTGTTTATAGTTCTGATTACATGAATAAAGAATAGATAAATATGCATTTTTTTAATGATATGAAAATTTGAATAAAGATTATTTCTGAAATAATTAAGGTTGATATATTTTTTTAATGTCTTATATATGTAATAATAAATATATTTAAAAAGTTTTCCTTACTTGTATAAATAATGTTTATTATCTTAAATGGAAACAGCTGTCTTTTTGATCGAAATGATGGGCAGGTGGATTTTAGAAGACTCGTTGTATTGCCAATTGTATAGAATATATTTATAAAATATACAATCAAATATTTTTTTATGCCTTTTCATTAAATGTCTTCTACTTCTCTACAATTATCACCTTAAAGAATTTTTCCTGCTATACTTGTATCTCACATTTGTATGTTTTGGAATATTACGAGATAATTCATGAGAAAAGAATCTTTAATTCTGAACTAAGAACGATTATTTCTGATTGCCTTGTATTATTGTAACGTAAACACGAGAAGTTCACTCGTGATATTGTACGTTCTGGTAGCAGTCATTCTATCGTGATTTCATATTGCTTAACAGACATTTAATTCGTTTATTGAAATTTATTTATGTTATTGGTTGCTTATGAATTTAAAGCTCTTATTGATTGCTTATGAACTTTATGCTTTATGTTATTGATTGCTTATAAACTTTATTCTTATTGATTGCTTATGAACCTTATGCTTATATTTATTTATTTCTTATGAACTTAAAGCTCTTATTGATTGCTTATGAACTTTAAGCTTTATGTTATTGATTGCTTATGAACTTTAAGCTTTATGTTATTGATTGCTTATAAACTTTATTCTTATTGATTGCTTATAAACTTTATTCTTATTGATTGCTTATGAACTTTAAGCTTTATGTTATTGATTGCTTATGAACCTTATGCTTATGTTATTTGCTTATGAATTTTATGTTTTGTTTCAAAATGAAATATAAATGTTTAATGATAATAGCAGTGATGTATTATAAAGGAATTTCTTAATCTCTTTCGATGAATCAGAGAATTTAGTTCTGATTCTAATGTGCAATTTAATAGGCTGAATTCGTACTAGAATTTTTATAATAAATATTAAATAAAACAGGATAAATTATTACTGATCATAATTATAATAAAGCATATTTTCGATTTTAGGAAAAGAAATGGTTCTGAAATAAATCTTTCTGAAATAAAAATTAACCTACAAACTTTTCTAAAATCCCTCATACACTCAAGAGCGAAAACATTATGACCACCCCTACATTTTGCAATGAACTCGCCTGGATGACGTGGAAGGCATGTGATCAGGTGGAAGTGGTATTTAACTGGTATTAAGTGGGGGTATTAATCCATGCCAAGGCGGGTTGAAGCTGTGTTGCGCTAAAGGTGGGCCAACTCGTTATTGACAGGTGGTCATAATGTTTTTGGCTCTTGAGTGTATTTTGCGCATGTATTGGATTTCATAGACTAGAGTTCTGGCGTTCCTTGCCACAGTTTTCGAATTCGAGTTCCGGTATCATGGATGTTTGTAGTGGTTCGGAATCCACTTTAAACCGTGGGTCCTGGTCTAATATGATTGTATAGAGTGTAGGACTGACAACCGTACCCATTAAAAAGAAAACATCTCATATTTCAGAATCTGCCAGTTGGCGGTCTGCCATGGTCCAACAGGGACTGTAGGGCCGGGGAGTTAGTTAATCGATGCCATAAGATTACATTGTTTTATTTTACGTCACTTCAATGGTAAATATTATGTTTAATCTTCTTATGTTTAATTTTATGTTAATAAATATTATGTCCGTTCTTAAAATTAAAATCACTGATCAAGTTTCATTTTAATACTATATCAAACAATTATTCAGTTAATCATAATGTAATGGAAGCTTTACGAAGTTTTTATGGTTTAATGTTTCATAATTATCCACATTGAAGTTCTGTCATAATCGAATTTAACAAATGCAGAAGTTTGACGAATCTTAATTAGTATCATTTCATTAATTTTTATAATTGTGATAAATGTATTAAGCAAAAATGATACAATGCTTTTTAAAGTAGATGCAGATAAAATAATTATGTTTTTAAATGCATTCAATTGTTTTTTTCCTAACAAATCTTGTATATGAAAGTAAATTTATTTATAAAAACGGAGACGATATATTATTAATACGTGAATGGTGGCAAACGTTTCTTTAAAATATAAATAGAACTTTTAATATATCTATATCTATTAATATATCTATATCTATTTAATATATCTATTTAATAATATATAATAATATATTTTAATATATCTATATCTATTGTTAAGTATTACAAAAATATGCGTTCACAATAATAATGCAATCTAAATATTTCTAAAGGCTTTTTAAAGAAAAGTTTTATTGCATTTTATCTCAATTTAAAATTTTCTTTTTAGTTTTCTTTAGTTGAATAATTTTTGAAAATTTAAATTTTAACGTTAAATGTTATTAAAAAAATTACCTTGCATAAATTTGATCTGACTAGATTTTTGGATTTAAATTATGACTTGATTTTTTTTTTTTGGATGTATTTGTAAAATTATTCTTTGTAACATTAATTTCAACCAGTATTATACCAAAAACTATATCAAGTAATTGTTAACTAAAGCTGTATTATTTTAACTAAGCTTTATAATTACTATTTGCATTAATAAATGAAATTTTTTTAGTATTTTTATGTATTGCCATGATATAATTGACTTAATATTAATTTAATATTGGATAATATTGAAGATTAAATTGTAAGTGAAAATAAATGACAAGATTTTGTCATATTATTTAAAAAGATACGTTAAAATTGCAAATAAAAATATTGTTTAAATGTGCAAAAAAAAAAGGTTCAATGATAACAATATTTCAATATAAAATACCAAATAATGACTTTAGCGTAATACATTCCATGGAAAAAAAAAAATCTGATGGCCATGAACTAAGTTTACGACTTGATGTAACGGAAGTGACGTAAATATGTCACTTCCATTACGTTTATTTTAAATATCTAAATGAAAGGTTTCTATGATAACAATACAACAATATTAAATACCAAATAATAACTTTGGCGTAGTACATTCTGTGGCAAAAATCCTGATACCCAAGAACTAAGTTCATGAATTGATGAAACGGAAGTGACGTAAATATGCCACTTCCTTACGTTTATTTCCATCATCAAATTTTCATGTGTAAGAACGGGTATACAAGCACTGCTACCACACTAAAAACAGAATTAATTTTAATTAAAATGTTGGCTTAAAAAAGTGAATTTAGGGTGATAGTTAGCCAAATGTAGTAAACCTCAACGTCTACTGATCTGTGTTGCTGATAAGAGCCAATTACTACGCAGTCTCGTAATAACGCAGAACCGTGGAATTTAAGCAAAGAAAAACTAGCCAGATATTTTGGCGCGATTTCGCCCCTCATACTTTCCCCCACCCCCGTACTTTAAGACAAAGGATCCTTTCTGTTGTCATTTGTTTGTGGATATCCCATGGTCTGGATTTACTGTCTTTCATTTTTTTTTTTTTACGTCACCAACGTTTGTATTTTTGTTTTCTGACTTTTCGGAAACTTTTCTTTTTTGTTACTTTTATTATTACAAGCTTTTCTGTTTATCTGATTTACGTCGACGTGGAAAATTGTGGAATGGGTACGTGCATTTAGTTCAGTGTCATCAATCCGAAATGATGCATCAAGAAAGAGAAGCAAAAGCAGCTGCTAGTTGAAATTAAGCGTTTTGGTTCATTAAAAATTTGGACATCTAAATTCTTCTCTTTAAAATATTAGTATTGCACAAAGGAAAAAGTTTTAATTAGTCTATGTGCCTTATAAGGATTTATATATCAAACTATCGTTGACATTTATTTTCAAAAGACACTTTGCTCTGAGATCTTATTTGGATGTTAGGTTTAGTTTTCAAATTTTTACATCCAAAATTTGAACATCTAATTTGGGAACCTAATGTACCATTTAGGCACCAACTATGAAGCTCAAAGGAAATGTTTTAATTAGCTTATGTGCCTTAGAAGAATATATATCGGACCATCATTGTAATTATTATTCTGAAAAGACACTTTGATCAGAGATCCGTTTAAAATTTTGGACATCTAATTTGGACACCTACTTTACCATTTGGGCACCCACTGTGAAGCACAAAGGAAAATGTTGTAATTAGTTCATGTGCCTTAATAGGGTATTATCAGACCATAGTTGCCATTATTATATTCAAAAGATATTTTAATCTGAGAACCGTTTTGGTTCATTAAAAATTTGGACATCTAATTTGGGCATCTACTATACCATTCGGGCACCCACTGCGAAGAAGAAAAAGAAAATATTTTAATTAGTTTATGTGCCTTAAAAGTATATATAGAGAGAGAGCCATCGTTGCCATTATTATTTTCAAAAGACATTTTGATCTGAGACCAGTTTTTGGTTTATTAAAAATTTGGACATGTAATTTGGGCACCCACAGTGAAGCTCAAAGGGAAATTTTTAATTATTTTAGGTGCCATAAAAGGGTATATATCGGACCATCCTTGACATTATTATTTAAAAAAAAGATTCTTTGGCCTGAGACCTTTTGACATTGGTATGCAATAGATCCCAGGCTACACCATGAAGGAGAAAAAGAGTGCTGCAACATTACACATATATTGTGGCATTGCAATTTAAAAAGAACTCCTCTGGCATGCGACATACGGATCGATTAAATCTTTTATTGCAATAAATAATGGAGTATAAAGGATATATAAATTGCTGCACGTCTTGCATAATACATTACTTCATGGAGCCTTATGTGCATGACTAATCTGGATACCAATCTTCCAATGACTGCTATAAGAGCAGATCTGAAAGAGGATGGTGCAGTGGTTTCGTGCTTTCACGCAGTTAGCTAGAAATAGATGTCAACTTCGACACTCCTTTGTTATTCTGAGATGCATTTCACGGTGTATGACTTGAAGAGTTCATATTCAATCATCTTGTTGCAAAAGATTGAAATAGTCTGCTTCAAATGCATATATATATATAGTATATATATAATGATACAACTCCTCTTTAAGTGTATGTTACTGTTCTCTAAAATCAGAGCTATCATATGTATTTTCACCTACTGATTGACTTCACTGTGATTTGTGTCATCAGGTTCCATTTCAAAATTTATCCTTTTCAGGTTTTTTTTAACAACTCCTCGAGTTTGCCACTACATTAATTGAGCAATATTTAAATAAACTCTCATATCAAACACGCTACATCTTTCCTTATATACATAGCATGTAATTAAAGGGAAGATAAGGATGATTTAATTTCATTATGTTAACAACGCGTTCCGGGAATAACGGCATGTTAAAATTATAGGATTAGCATAATATAAACAAAGAACAATGAAGTAAGATTATTTTTACTTCTGTAGGGGAAAAAAAAAAAAATTTGAATAAACCATTAAACTATTCTGTTATTTCAAAAGAAAAGCAATGCCTTACTATAATAATTGTTATAACTTTAATAATGACAGACAAACAAAATAAATAAGGTAAGTATGCTAAGAAAAATAATTCAGTAATTACAATCTATTTTCATAGATCTAGTTTTAAAAACTGTGCTTAGCCCTTTTTTTTTTTTTTTTTTTATTTCTGGGACTTTAATGCAGATAGGGTATAGCAATAACTAAGAACAAATTCGAAGTTAAATTTAGGTTTCACCAATTATCATTTAAATTTCGCAGTTTATAAATTTTTTTTTCCTTTAATTTCTACCTTAATTTTTAACTCTCCTTTTTGAAACAGTGTAACGATTAAGGAGAAATGAATAAAATATTCTTTTAATATAAGTATAGCGAACATTAAAATATGGGACGGCCTTATGGAAATGATTATATTGCATTGGGTTTTCAAATTCCAGGAAACTCGGTTCTAAATTTGACAATTGATACCGAACAAGTTTCATGACAATGCTGTGGATGGATGATATAAATCTATAAGCCGAGAAGTCCTTTTACATTGGCTTCAAGATTTGGTTTAGTTTGTTGCTCTACATTTGTGCACACTTTAGGCTAATTAAACCGGGACCTACAGCTTAATGAGGATTCCGGAACCACTCACAAAAATCGATACCACTGTCAGGATTCGAACCTGAAGCCAGTGATTCCAAAGGCCAGAGCGCTAGCCAATTGGCCATCAGGATGCCTTGGGTTCAAGTTAGAGGATGCCACTCCTGGAAACTATTCATTTCAATTTGCGAGGTATTTGGTTCTGCATACTGGATAAAGGTAGGCTACCGTCGAATACTAAAATCTCACTACGTAAAGGCCAGCAAATCAGAAGCTAATCAGGTTCTGTATTGACTGACGACACTATGATGGTGACACAAGACTTTAGTTTTAGCTAGAACCCAGCTAAAAACTAAATTTGTCAGTCCCATTTTAGCGTGAAAAACCTGTTTTTAACTCTACTTTTAAAAACAACAAATAGCAAGAATAACAGAGATTGAAAGTTCATTTTTTTTTTCAATTCCTTCTATTAGCTCACTATGTATATCTTGTTTAAATTTTCAATCGTTCATAAAATACTTTTTATTCATCCACTCAAGTTCAAATACATTTTTTTGAACTAGTAGTGGATGACACTGAATGTTAATACAGTTTTTCAAAATATTAATTCAGTAATTAAATTTAATTCATTAATTTTAGGATTTTTTTAGATTTAAGTTGCATATATCTAGCAATAGATGGCGCCAGATAAACTTAAAAAATGAATGAAAATTATTTATAGAGGACTTTCTGCAATAGAGTGAAAAAAAGTAGGAATTGACTTTTTAAAACTTTTTTTTTTATATTACTTGTTTTTTAATAACTAACTAATAGTAATGGTAATAATAGTACTAACTAATAGTAATAGTTAACTAATAGTAATGATGAACTTAATGGAATACGTTATTATCCAGTAGTTCTCAAATTGCTTTGTGTTCTCCCAAGGGTATTTCGTTAAACTGTAGATTCCGGTCTAATTAATCTAGAGTGTGAAAAAATAACCGTAGAGTGACAAATTACAGGTCCCTGTCTAAATGACTGTTGGGCGTAGAGCTGAAACTTCTATCCTGTAAAAGGAAAATATCGTCTCGAAATCTGCCAGTAGGCAGACGGTCTTGGGCCCATCATGGGTTTGTTGAGCGAATGAAGAAGAATTACATAGATCTTAAACTGAATGTGTATTATATTAAATTTATTACATTATTTATAAAATATCTTTATACTAATTCTAATATCTATATTGATTTCTCCATTAACTTTAATCAAAAGAAGAAATTAATACAGATATTAAATTAAATTAAATGGGAGGTTTGGTTTGTTGCTCTATGGTCATTTTGTGCACACAGTAGGCTAATTAGACAGGGACCTGCAGTTTAACGGAGATTCGAATGACTAACAAACATCCATACCACCGCCAAGATTCGAATCTGAAACTTGTGGTACTAGAGAGCTAGCTAATAGGCCATCAGGCCGCTAAATATAAAAGTAAGGAAATTTCAATTTGAACATTTAAATAATGCAATACTTATTATAGGAATGAATTTATTAGATAATCTGAATTATTAATTTACCCACCATCAAATTCAAGCAAGAAAAAATTGTTCTTTAATAATAATTTCTTATCATGCATAGACGTAAAAAAAATAATAAAACCAATACTTTATTTAATTCATGAAGCATAACATGAAAATTAACAACAAAACATAAAAACAAATATTTCATGATTGTTATCGTGAGAAATGAAATATTTATTATTCATTGTTATAAATAAATAACATCTTTTTATTTTGAACTATTAACAATTTTATGGCAGACTAATGCTCTCCATACTCCCAATACTACTGTGTCCAAAAAGTAAGACCTGTTTTCAATTTAAAATTCCCGGGCATATGGTCTTTCCATTTTTTTCTTTTTTAGGTTGTTGGCACTGTCCTTGACATCTGTGGAAAATTTGACGCCAAAATATTCATTAGTGTTTGAGTTACGCTTGGCTTTGTGAGACACTAAAACTGATTCGGGCGATTTTTGAAATGTCTGAATTCATTGAGCAAGAACTTGCACATTCAATTTTCTTTGCGGAAACGTGTAGAATGTTGCAGAAGGCATTCGGTAAGCATTCCTATATCAGAAAGAAATTTTTACAAGTGGTAAAAACAGTTCAAAGAAGGCAGAGAACGCGTAGAAGACGAAGAACCTTCTGGTCGACCACCAACCTCAACCGACGAAGCTCACGTCCAAAAAATTAAAATATTAAAATTTACTAAGACATTTAGTTAAGAAAAAAAAAAAAAATTAAGTTTAGCGGGGGGCACATTTCTGTGTTATTAAAGAGGCTACAGTAATAAAAAGTTTGAAAACAACTGCTCTTGTTGCTACGTTGATGTTTTAAAATTTTTTAAACCAACAAATGGCAAAAAAAAAAAAAAAAAAAAAAGTTTTGAAAACAACAAATAGCATTTTTTTTTTTTTAAACTGAAAAGTTGGTTCATTAAAATTGCCAACCTTTATAGTCCCTGTAATTTCACTTCTTAAAAAGATAATGAATGCTTCCACTCAACAAATGAAATAACATAATAATAATTATAATGATTATAAGAGCACAACAATATAATCTGAACACACTAGATTAACTAATGAAAGGTGTTACACAGAAGAGCTGTCTTCTTTGACATTTTTTAAGATAGTAATTCCCAAAACATGAGGCCATTGACCACATGAAACCAAACAATGATGCCAGATTACAGAGCAGAAGTTTATTTTCTTTTAAAATCCCTCTAAATGTGGAACCAAAGGTAATATATTGTTGTTGTTGAACATCACTGAGAATTGTTTTGTTTTTTATTGAATATCAGTATTCTACTTAATCATGCCACGATCAGCCCACCGATGGGTAATGACGGATGACATTTAGGCAATTGTCTTGCAATGATGTGTCGTATAGAATAAATCTGGAAAACTCGCCGTCAAGCAATAAGAACCAATTTACTCAAATTGACAAAATCTAGTCTCCTGGTTTTTAAAAGCAGTGACTGCAATAAACACCACCTGCTGATTGAAATTCGCATCCTTTTTCACCCCAGTTGCGCATATTACGACTGGGCCATAAGTTGGGCAAAGGAAAAATTGAATACTTATTCAAATAAGGAATTAAATTATATGGAAGGAATAAATAAAAATATAACATCATCATCATCATCGTTGTCGCAAAAGCCCCATGGTGGGCCAAATCTTTCTGCCGACTGGCAGATTTCAAGACAGGAGATGCTATCTTTTTACGGGGTAAGGTACTCCGCCTTATGTTCAACACTCTGCAGTCATATTAGACAGGGACATATAGTTTAAAGTGGATTCCGAATCACTACAAACATTCATGGCACCACCGGAATTCGAACCATAAATTAAAATATACACAAAAGCTATCCATAATTATAGTTATTTAACTTTCCTTAATTTACTAATAATTATAAATGTTCAATCACTCTTATAAATTATAAAAAAGCAAATATCAAAAGTAGCTATTTTTTCACTGGTGTCAATTTTGATAATCCATAAAAAAGAAGCGTATGAATTTTATTTAATGGAATTTCGATATTGTTGTAATAATAGTCCCACATTAATGGTTAGATATGCACTCAAGAGCAAAACATTATGACCACCCCTACATTTTGCAATGAACTCGCCTGGATGACGTGGAAGGCACGTGATCAGGTGGAAGTGGTATTTAACTGCTGCTGGAGAGTCTGAAGAATCATTCTTTCACTTACTTCTGTGTGTGATGGGAAAGGCTGCGGATCTAAGCGACTTTGATAGAGGGCAGATTGTAATGGCTCGAAGGCTCGGAACAAGTATTTCCGAAACTGCACGAGTCGTGGGTTGTTCGCGATCTACAGTTGTTAGTACTTATGCAAAGTGGATGAATGATGGTGAAATCAGCAGTAGACGACATGGTGTTAGACGTCCACACGCTATCAAAAAAAAAAAGGTCTTCGGTTACTGTCTCGCATAGTGAAGCAAAACCGAGCCAGACAGTGGCTCAACTGACAGCCCAATACAATGCAGGGTCAAATAAAATAGTATCGGAGCACACTGTTCAGCGGACACTGTTGGACATGGGGCTACGCAGCAAACGTCCCACTCGTGTGCCTTTGCTGACCAAGCGTCATCGCCAACTGCGCCTGCGCTGGGCCGGGAACATAGTGACTGGTCCATGGATCAGTGGGAGAGAGTTGCCTGGTCAGATGAATCACTGTTTGTCATTCATCACGCCGATGGCCGTGCCAGGATACGCCGTCTTCCAGGCGAACAGTTGTTCCCTCAATGTACAGTAGGTCATGCACAGGCCGGTGGTGACTGTATTATGCTTTGGGGGACGTACTCTTGGGCGTCTCTGGGACCCGTGGTTGTGATAGAGCAGACCATGAATGCTACAGGGTATCTGAAAATCATTGCGGACCAGTGCACCCTTACACGGCCTCTGTTTTTCCAGCTGGAAATGGAATGTTCCAACAGCTAAAATTATAGATAAAATATAATTGCTCCTACAGAATTATAAACTTCGTGTCTGATATTCAACAGCGTTAAATGAAAATATCGCTTAACAACTGAAATCCACCATATAATTGGCCCTATTTTAGAAGAACCTCCTCTTAACTCTTATAACCTCTTTTTTAAAAAACCCTACCAAATTCCCATTAATACATGCAAATGTTTAACAACTGCCACTAAAAGCTATTCCAAAAGGCAATGTCCTCCATGGGCTGTTCGTAATATGCATAAAATGGCCCGTTGAAGTGCAGCAAATACATACACACACACATATATGGCACTACATTCATGTTGGCTCAGGGTTGTCTGGCAGATTTCCAGACAGGAGATGCTTTTATTTTACTGGGTTGTCACCAGGTTGTCAGCCCAATTCCCGACGCTCTGCAGTCATATTAGTTCGATCTAATCTACGGTTCAAAGTTGACTCATATATATATATATATATATATATATATATATATATGTATATATAATTCTTATTCATCTTAAAATCCACTGGGGACATGTGCATATATATATTGGAAATAATGACTTACAATTTGTAACAAAACTGTAGGGTACTGATGGTCCAGTGACTAGTGCTTCGGCGTTGGTGCGACAGGTTTCAGGTTCGAGTCTCAGCGTTGCCACGAATATTTGTAGTGGTTCTGTAGGTCCACACTTTAAACTGTAGGTTCCGTTCTGATATGACTTTGGCTTTAGTAGCTAACAACCTTATTCCGTGAAAAGAAAACATCTCCTGTCTCGAAATCTGTGAGTACGGAGACGCCCTCGGCCCACCATGGGGCTGTTGCGCCAATGAATAAGAAGAAATATATAATAAACTGAAAAAAAACAACAGCATTAAAACTACCATCAACTTTTGGTGCAACATTCATCTCAAAAAAATAAATGCTGAATAAAGGATTACGATTCAGCTTAATGAACATTTCAGTTAATGGCTATTAATAAAAAATTTTTAATACTCCTTTATAAAATTTTATAATGATTCCAATTTAAAATTAGTGGCTTATTCTTGTTTTTCATTATAATGGGTTTAAAACATTATAAAATCCTACATATTTATTATTATTCTTGTCTTAATACTTCAACAAAAAAAAAAGTACAAATCAAAGAATCTTACAGAACTTTCCACTATTACTATTTCATAAATAAGAGTCTGTAATTAATTTCTATTATCACACATTAAATATTTCCAGTATAATTTAGCTCACAAAATTTAAAAATATTTTTCCATCTACTATGATAATATAATTTCGTAATTAACTGCAACTAAACACTGATAGAGCCTAGAACTGAGATTCCTCTTTACAGTTTTGAAGATGATACACGTGAATTCGGGCCATCACAACACTTATAACACCGAAAAAATAATAAACATCCTAAAGTCACTAAAAAAACTGTAAAATTAATTGCACCTAAAATATTTTTAGACTAATTTAGCTTGTAAAATTTGAATTTATTTATGAAATTTTTTCATAAACAATTTGAATGAAATTTTATAATTGACTCCAATTTAGCAATTGAGAACAATTAATTCTTATTTTCGAATGAAAACAGCTTATTATTCTATTTTGAACGCAATACTACACTCTATTTATTATACTCATAATGAGAGATGGAGTATATTATATGGAGCACAGGTCAAAAATTCATAAGGTATTAAAAATACTGCACAATTAATAAATATTAATACACTTTAAATAATTTCATGATCTGATAACTTCCTTTGATTTTTTTTTATCCATAATGTTGATGAAATTTTATTATTAAAATCAATTACTTTTTACTTTTGAATAAAAAAGCTAATTATTCTATTTTCAATGCAGTAAATATAAAGAAATTGCCATATTTATTATAATCCGCCTCTCACTATTATCAAAAAGTCTCTAAAAGGACTATTAGTTTTTATCAGTCTAATTATATTGCACAATTAATTAGAGAACTATTAATTCTTATTTTCGAATGAAAACAGCTTATTATTCTATTATGATCGCCATACACCCGTGCTCCATTTATTATAATCCATCTCTCAGTATATGAAAAGTAAAAAAAAGCCAAAAAATCACTACAAAATATTAAAAATACTGCACAATTAATAAATATTAATACACTTTAAATAATTTCATAATATAAAATATTCCTGTAATTGTTTTTCATCTATAATGTTAATGAAGTTTTATTATTAAAATCAATTAACTCTTACTTTTGAATGCAAAGGCTAATTATTCGTCATCATAAATTTTTCTCTTTCACAATGTTATAATAAATTGATGTACATTTAGTCCGCTAGGTTTTGCTTTCAAATGCAAAAATAATTATTCTATTTTAAACGCAGTATGCATAAAGAATTAATTGCCACATTTATTATTATACATCTCTTACAAAAAAGTCAAAAAGTCTCTAAAGAGACTCTAATAATTGATATCTATCTAGGAATACTTCATTATCTAAATACTATTAATAACCGTTAAATATTTTCAAGTAATAAATTCATTCAAATAAATGTTTTTTCATCCACAATATTAATTAAATTTTATAATTGACTTCAGCCTACTAGCTCTTATTTTTGAATACTGAAATTTATTGCTTATTTTATTACTTTTTTAAACATAATCATCACTTATTATAGTCATCGCACTTATTATAGACAAAAGTCTTCAGAGAGATTCTTAAACTTTTCGTATGTCTAAGAATATTGTACAATTAATTATTATTAATACATTTTTTCGTGGAATTTTGTTTTCATAAAATTTTTCATCCACAATGTTAATTTATAATTGATATCAACTTAACATCAGTCTATTAGCACATACTTTCGAATATTAAAGTTTATTATTCTTTTTAATCGTAATAAAAAAGGAAAGTAAAAGCGGCACAACGGATGACGCGCCTGACTATGGATCAGGAGATTCCCTGTTCGAATCCTGGCTGGCTCGACCTATTAGCATTTAGCCTTTGTTTTACTCACAATTAAATTATTGTAAGAACTATAGTTTTAATCCTCCGTACCGGGACCTCATTTAAATATTATAGCTTAAAAACACTAAAAAACACGCTTTTAGAGTTAATCAAACTAAAAAGTAAAAAATAAATTATAGTTTAAAAAATCGAACTAAAAAGCGAAAAATAAATTATAGTTTAAAACGACTAAAAACACGCCTTTAGAGTTAACCAAACTAAAAACCAAAATAATCAAAGGCAGATAGCTACACTACACCTACAATTTGAAGCCCCCAAAGGTACTATTTCAAGGGGATTCCCATTCTGTTCGAGGTCAACAAAAGGTATTTCGTTGTATAGAATTATCATGCTCCCCTTATCTGTTCAGCTTCATTTATGGTATTTTTAACCACTTTCTTGGTCGTCCTACTGCTTCAGTGTGCGCAAGATCCTTAAACATAAAAAATAAAATAAAATAAATGCTTCCGTAAATTTAAATCAAACATTTTAACTTGTTATAATTCCTCTTAGAAGTACAGGGTGGTCATAAAATAACTTTCTCTGTTTGGAAGCATCTGCAGCTAGAACTAAAGAATAGAATGAAACCAAATTTCATATATTTTTCTTTCTTTCTAATGCAGCTGGCAAACACTTAGACAGCTTGGTCTTGGATGCCTAAAGGCAAGCGCTGCACAGGCGTTACTCACTTTGCATTACCCAGGGGCACGTGTAACTTGAAGATACGGACGCGGAAAAACAATGCCCCCGCAACGCTCTACGATCCTATTAGACAGGGACCTACGGTTTAAAGTGGATTCCGAACCACTACAAACATCCATGGCACCGCCGGGACTCGAACCCGAAACCTTTGGTACCGAGCGCCAGAGCGCTAGTCACTCGGCCATTCAGGCCCGCCAAATTTCATATAGACTGTGGAAAACTATGGGGAGATGATTTCCGTAAAAAAAAAAAAACATCGATTGGAGAATTTTGGCGCTGCTGTCACATAAGCACTATGAAATTTCCATAATTCTAGGCAGATTAATACAATTTCTTAAATCATACGTGATATTGAGCTGTGGAAAACGAAAAAAAAAAAAAAAAAGTCAATTATTATAATGAATGCACAGAAAATGAATTATATCAAGTTTCGTTATAATGTTCGAATAATAAAAAAAAAATGCAAATGCAGAAATGAAGGGCAACAACATGAAACTCACGGAAAATAATCTAACGTTCTCTATGTTAGATGTTTGTAACAGCTCGTTTTATGCTCTATTTCAAGGAACTGATTTTTGTAATGCCACCTCCATACACACCAGATTTAAGTTACCCTGCAGCCAAAAGTCACATGGTAATCATCTCCCCATCTCTTCCACAATCAATCGACACAGTCACAGTCAAAATATTAAGCAAATGTTAAATAATAAGATGTTAAAATGGGCAATATTATTAACTACACATTTCATTCTTGCCAACTCAATAAAATTTTTTTTTTTTTCTAATGCAGCTGACAAACACTTAGACAGCTTGGTCTTGGATGCCTTAAGGCAAGCGCTGCACAGACGTACTCACTTTGCATGACCCAGGGGCGCGTGTAACTTGAAGATAAGCCACGGACGCGGAGTAACAATGCCCCCGTAACGCTCTACGATGCTATTAGACCGGGACCTACAGTTTAAAGTGGATTCCGAACTACTACAAACATCCATGGCACCGCCGGGACTCGAACCCGAAACCTGTGGTACCGAGCTCCAGAGCGCTAGCCACTCGGCCAATCAGGCCCCAACTCAATAAAATAAAAATAAAAATACGTAAAAAAAAGATTCTTAAATAGTATTTTGCTTGTGTTATTCAGTGGTATTGAAAGCATCTGGCATGTAGTTGGATTCAGGTTCGAGTACATCCGTAACGTCAATTGATTGTTAGAGTGTTGGACCACTGCCACTTCAATCTTGCAGTCTTGAACCACTATTTATGCTATCAGAAACAAGCAGATTATATCGCGATTGGGACAACGTGTGTACAACGTCTCGCCTCGATAGTCTGGCTGACTGGTGGGAGTTTTCTCCCCTACAACACATAAATTCGGGTCCATCCCTTCTCCTTGCACACATAAACCTTTAAGAGTCCTTCTGCAACACAATGTCCTCCTTCATTTCTTGTCTATGGATACTTTGTAGCCGACATAAGTACAACAGAATGCTCATCGACGACATAGATACGGAACAATATAGTTTGCTATACACCAAGTTGCTGCTGTCTATAAACAAAACCCCTATACTTATATTCAAGGTAATTTATAGGAACGCTCAAATTAGAATTCTTTGTCGAAGTCCGTTGCAGCTACTGCTTTTCAAAAATAAGGTAACAAGATGACAAATGTTGTTGTTGTTTCTTATCCCACTTGGCTGTTCAAGCCCACGAGCCCATACGTACTCATGGTTGAAGGGGAAGGAAGCAGCTTCTGTTGTGTTGGAGCACCCGTAGGTAGAAGTCTGACTTTGGCTCCGTGACTCTCTTACAGTCATAGGAGACCGGGACCTACGGCTTAAAGTGGATTCGAACCACTACAAACATCCATGGCACCGCCGGGATTCGAACCCGAAACCTGTGGCACCGAGCGCCAGAGCGCTAGACACTCGGCCATTCAGGTTCCAAATTTGTGAACGCCAACGGCACGCAGTGTTCCCAGGTGGTCACCCACCCAAGTTCTGACAGCGCCCAATGATGCTGACAAATGTAACAATGTATACAAAAAAATGTTTCTTTCATAGTCAGATGAGAGTTTTCCGGGTTTTCTACTATACAGTTACCCTTAAGAATCCTCTCATAAGGCAATGTCCCTCTTTCATCGCCCTTTGGTAGATTTTTTATGGCATATATAAATGGAACACGAGGTCCACCGGTATTTTATATAATAATAACAATACTATTTTAATTTACAAAACACGTAAAAATTAATTTGCGAATGGTTAAGATCATTTGTTTCCGAAAAGGGAAGAGTTCATTTCCAAAAACTTTTATAATATCGAACCCATAAGTCTCGTTGCTCTCTGCAGCCTTATTTCGCTTCTTTATATACGAGTTCTCCGCCAGTTTGCCAGTTAAGCACGAGTCAATAGAAAAGCACCCGGGGTTCTACTGATGGCGCTAATTCCGACGCCGTTCGTGCTAGGAAAAAGAGCAAAAACAAGCTGCTTTTCGAAAAAGAAAAAGTAAAAAAAAAACCTAAAGAAACAAATAAAACAATAAAGAAAGAAAAAAACAAAATAAATGTCGTACAAAAATATCAAAAAGGAGAGCGTCTAAAATTGAGCAACGCGATCATTTCTCACGTTTTGCCCTGGTGCGCTGCTATAAGCACCTTAAGTAGCGTAATGACTAAGAGTCGAGACCAGGTTGGTATGGCAACGTTTTTAGAAGTGTGAACGGGGCTTTGTGTGTGTGCGTTACTCCAGCGTTCAGCCCTAGTGTCGCAGAGCGCCCTGTGTTGCCCTTGAGCCACGTCCTCGTTATAGCAGGATTGGGGACAAAAATAATGACAATAAAAAAGTATAAAGAAAGGCGGGTGGCACCAGCTCCTCGCGAAAAGGGGGTGTAGGGTGTAGGGGAGGTAAAGATAGCCTATAAACGCTTCGGCGAGCTAGTTTGAACACACCACCACACTTTTTCTGTCTCTTTCTCTCTTCTATTCCCTTCGTTTACTTTCTAGCTTTTAGTCTCTGGATGGAACAGAAAGGGAAAAAAAAAGGAACAGAAAGAAAGAGACAGAAAAAGGAATGATTTTTCTTTTTCAGCCTGTTTGTTCCATGGGGATAACGATGCTGCAATTACCGATAGATTTTTTGGGGCGTCGGACCGTTGTTAGCGGGGCTCGAAGAGTGAAAAAGAAGCCGCCCCTGATCACTTGCAGGCGAGATATTTTTCGATCGGAATGCTTTCTTTGCTGTCTGTCGTTGAAAAGAAAGTTGGCTCGCGCCCTCAAGTATTCTTCGCGACATGACACTTGTTAAAGTCTCTCTAAGGAGACTTTTTTTCGCTCTCCTGTATAATGAGAAATGGATCATGATAATAAATGTGGCATATTGTGTCTAAAAAACAGAATAATAAAAAATATGTATTCATTGCATGTAAGAGATAATAAGCTAATACTAAGCTAATATCAATTATAATATTAATTAACATTGTGGATGAAATATATTATGAAAACGAAAGTACATGAAATTATCATTATTTTTATTATTATTAGTGTATTAATAGTAATTAATTGTACAGTATCCTAGGACACATGCCATTTTTAGAATCTCAGTAGAGACTTTTTTTGCCGATAATAAAAGATGGTGATGATGATAAGTGTTACATGTATGTTCTTTATGTATTAGGTTTAAAAATAATAAACTTTAGCATAAAGTTCGAATAAAAGCTAATAGGTTAATACTAAGTAGATGTCAGTTATAAAATAAATTATAGTTTAAAGAAACTATAATTTATTTATTATTTTTAAGTTAATCAAACTAAAACCCTGAATACTTATCTGCCGTTCTAATAACAAATTAGTTAAATAAAAGTATCCAGCATTCCAAAACAATGTTTTCATAAGTTACTCTGCCATCAGGCCCTTAAACAGTAGGTCCCTGTCTAATATGACTGTAGAGCATTGGACATAGGGTTAACAACCCTACTCCGCAAAGAAAACATTCCCCTGTCTCGAAATCTGTCAGTAAGCAGACGACATTTGTCCACCATGGGGCTGTTTCTACAATGAAAAAGAAGTCCATTCAATTTATAAGGATGAATTTATACCATCAAAAAAAAAGTCCTATGTTAAAAATATTTATTGCTTTAATTTTATTTTTGAAACATTATTAAAAAATAAAGAAAGAAAATTAAGAAAAAGATAAGAATATGAAAGAAAAATTTAAGAAATAAATCTTAATCAAATCAATCCTGGTAGAAAAAAAAAATGTAATTCTTGTCTTAATTCTCAACAGCAAATGACTTGGAGACCTTATTAAAAAATCACTACTTCGATTCATTACGAAAGAAATGATCAATAATGGGTGAGATAGCAAAAATATCGTGACAAGTTTATCTAACCGTGGAAAAGTTCTTAAATTTACTGAATATCTGTAGACACATTTAGCAGCTATTGCAGGGGAAACATAAAGAGTTAAGGAAAACTTTTCAATCAAAATTTGTCAAAGGAAGACATACGGAGATAAATCTATCACGATCTGCCACTCAAAGGTCGAGGGATCGAAAAATGATCTGGTTTGAGGCTAGCGCTGCACAAAGTGTTGCCAAATATCTTTTTTTAATTCCATGTTTTTAATCTCTAAGTTTTATTTTATTCGTATAATTTAATAAAAATAAAAATTGCTTAATGTAAGTATTATTAAGTAGTTTTTAATCTTAAATTAATATAAAAAAAAAATTGCCAAATGAAATTAAATGTATAAAAGGATAAAAATTATTATATATATATTTGATACATAAAATAAAAAAAAACATTGAAAACTTTTGCGAAATGGCATTTCATTGAAAACGATATAATTATAGTTACAAATTTTAAATAATGTATCTGTAAATAATGTAATGTTTTTTGCCTGTTATTTAACTAACATCAAATTGTTAACATATAATAAATAATGTCTGAGTATTTATACTTTTAATTACTGTCAATAATCCCTAAAAATTAACTTATTTAAATAAATCTACAACAAAAAAAATGATTAAATATCGTAAAAATTTTGATCTCAGTTGATTTTAAAGGTAAATAAGTTGTAAAATTTATATTTGTAAGAAATATTAATAGTTTAATAATATAATATTAGTAAAATATTAGTGAAAAATAAATTAAATTAAATTTAGTTTATAAATAGTTGTAATTCAAGCTATCAATATATAAATATTTGAATTTAACCCTTTCTTTCGACATTTTGATGTATCATAATTCTGATATATCATGTTTTGATACTTTAGAATAGTTACCATGGTAACTATTATGGTACACCTGTTGTAAGTATCTCGCATCAATAGTCAGGTACCCGGTGAGAGTTTTTCCATGGATCCTTTTATGCAACATGGAAATGGGGGTAATTACCCCTAAAAGCCCTTTTCTCATCGCTCGTCGATGTTCTTGTTCGTGGCATACATAGACATAACACAAAGCTCACCGATGTTCATAAAAAAAAAAAGAATTGTTTGATAAAAATCCTTTTTTAAAAGGAACAGAACAATTCTATTACAAAATTGAAATTATTATTTTCAATATATATATGCCTATGGCCCAGTGTATTTTAACATCAATAATTATTTCCGCAAACAAAATTTAATGCAAGTTCTTTTTGCTCAATTAATTCAGACATTTAAAAATCGCCTGAATCAGTTTTAACGTCTCACAAAGCCAAGCGTGACTCAAGCACTAATGAATATTTTGATTTGAAATTTCACACAGATGTCAAGGACAATGCCGGCAACTTAAAAAGAAAAAAAAAAAAAAATTGAAATTCCATAAACTCCGGGATTTTTAAATTGAAACTGGTCTTACTTTTTAGCTACTGTAGTACATTGTATCATTTTAGAATATAGTTTTTTATATATGTCAACAATTTTAATTGAATGGCGTGTTTTAAATTAGGATTGAGAGAGTGTGTATAAATGCAATAACATTGTAGCATTGTACAATAGGCAAACCAAAGATTTTGAAACAGAAGAGAAAAAAAAATTGAGGAAAATCATTAACCGCGAACAATTCACAGTTGAATCTATTCCATTTAATTCTCTGTATTTGCGAGAGGGACACGTTCTCTTCAGGGGGTCGCATAGGGGTGACGCACTGGGGGAGGGGGTTGATGGCGAGGAATGATGAGGCTAGTCAAGCGATTGTTCTTGTTGGCGGAGAGAGCAGTTGTCAAAGGACATGGCAGCTTACAAAATAACGAGGGCGTTCGGCCAAGACATGTTGGGTTTTGTTTTCGGACGAGAGATAACTTACGCTAGAAAGAACTGAGGTTATTTCTTATTTTGGTGCGTCTTTAATTCTCCGATGTTGTACGCAGGAGACAGTTGGCTCTTCCAACTACCGGATGCGTAGTAAGACGTAAATGTCTCCAGGAATTTAAAAAAAAAAAAAAAAAAAGAAATTTGTATTTTATTACTTTTTGGAGAATATTTTTGGAATAAAAAAAATAAATCTTTAAATTAGTTTTTAAATTTATTTATTTATTTTTATTAATTTTTAATTAAAATATGACGAGGGAGATAGTTTAAAGTACGGGAATAGTTTGATAAATTAAATTAACTAAATAAATAATAGTATAACGATAAATTAAATTAATCTATAATGATGAGAGACTTGAGAACATGAAAAACATGAGATTTTAAACAAAATAAATTAATATTTTTACAAAATAACAAAATTAAAATTTTTAAAAATAATAAATTTTAATAATATAAATTAACAAACGCATCCAGTGACGCATAGTAACTTATGAGGATTATAGACTTGCTCTAAACATGTGCAGTGCACATAATTAAATTAAAATTATAAACTAGACAGTAACAGATAGTAATTTATGGTATTCCGAGACTGTTCTAAACATGTGTAGTGTACCTAATTAAATTAGCATTATAAACTAGACAGTAATGGATAGTAATTTATGGTTTTCAGAGACTGCACTAAACATGTGCAGTACACCTAATTAAATTAGCATTATAAACTAGACAGTAATGGATAGTAATTTATGGTTTTCAGAGACTGCACTGCACTAAACATGTGCAGTACAAACATGTGCTAACCTAAATTAGCATTATAAACTAGACAGTAATGGATAGTAATTTATGGTTTTCAGAGACTGCACTAAACATATGCAGTACACCTAATTAAATTAGCATTATAAACTAGACAGTAATGGATTGTAATTTATGGTATTCAGAGACTGCACTAAACATGTGCAGTACACCTAATTAAATTAGCATTATAAACTAGACAGTAATGGATAGTAATTTATGGTATTCAGAGACTGCACTAAACATGTGCAGTACACCTAATTAAATTAGCATTATAAACTAGACAGTAATGGATAGTAATTTATGGTATTCAGAGACTGCACTAAACATGTGCAGTACACCTAATTAAATTAGCATTATAAACTAGACAGTAATGGATAGTAATTTATGGTAATCAGAGACTGCACTAAACGTATGTAGTGTACTTAATTTAATTAAATTAAATTTTTAAGATCGGTATCATATAACATTTTATAATAATTAGAGCATTAAACTAGTTAAACTTGATGCATTTAATAAAATTTGTAACTTGTCGATTTTTATATTAATTATGAATATATATTAATGTTTTTTTTTAATAAAATGCTTTTTAGACATTTCAATTAAAAGAATCTTCATTTGAAAAGATGGTTAACAGAAGTTGATATGGATTTTCTTAAAAAAAAATAATTTTATAGCAATTGTTGATATTACATTTATATTTTTTTTGATGATTTTATATCATGTTTAAATTGTCAATGAATAAAAAAATAATAATAATCGAGCTTACATTAACGATGAAAAAAACTTAATGACAAGGAAAATGAACTGATTGATTGTATTATATTAAAAGAATATTCTGTTGTTAAATCTAGTCACCTCAGTCTACTTCCATCGAAAAGTGCTTGTCTTGAAGATCTTGACTCAAAGGGCAAGGATATCGTTTTGCAGTGCATCCCAGGCCATTGTGGGATCTTGGGTAATGAGAAGGCGGATTCTCTTGAAAGAAAAGGAACAACCATCACCCAAACCTTTTGTAAAGACATCTCTTTTCACTCGATGAAACTGATGATCCGAGACTTTTTCGGAACACTCTATCTGATAATCTACTGGAAGGCAACTCATCTAAAACCTGGTTTAACTTTATTTAAAACATCCCTGATCAACCCAGGTTTAAAGCTGTTGCCCTTTTCAGACACCTGACGGGCCATGATTGTATGGCCAATCATCTTTTTCGTATGAAAATATTTGCAAGCCCAAAATGCATGCTCTGCAGTCTTGAGAGGACATGGATTCATCTCACCTTCCTGTCTGCCCTGCACTTGCTTCCTCTACTGTGTAGGGTCGTTACTGGGAGGCTAGGGCCCTTATGGGCTAAACATGTCACTATGTGATTTCTTTCGTTTCTCGTTGTTGTTTTCATGTTCTTTGTTTTCTGATTCTTTTTTTTATTTTATTACTTTTTGTAGCCTGCCATTGGAAATAAAAAAAAAAATCTAGATTAAATTGTTTCAATAAGACGCTTTTTAAACTATTCATCCAAAGAAAAACTCTTGCGTTTAGAATGAACGTAAATTTATCTTCTAAATATGGCTCTTAAAAAAAACGCGAACAAAATTTTGAAAAAAATGCATTGAAATTAAAAATGTTTAATTCTAAAATTTGTACCTAATGTTTCTTCTAAAATTCTAGCCTTCCTAAGCATTAATGGCCAAATATATTAAAATAAGTTATATATTATTCACGAGTAATTATTTATGCAGCGGTTGGGTAAAATAAAAGTTTATTTAATGCTTTAGTTACTAAGAATAATACATATAATAATAGTTCAATGTAAGTAACATTCTATTAAAGCAATAAGAAAATAATTAATCAGGATACTACTTAAGTCTTTTACTATAACATTGTAATATACAATACTTCATCATCGTCCTCCGCGAAACAGCCCAGTGTGGGCTAAAGCCGTCTACCTACTGATAGATTTCGAGACGAGAGATGTTTGTTCTTTTTACGGTGTAGGGTTGTCAGCTCTACGCCCAACATACATATAAGACCGGGACCTAAGGCTTAAAGTGGATTCCGAACCACTACAAACATCCATGGCACATCGCCAGAGCGCAAGCCACTCGGCCATTCAGGCCAAATGTACAATACTTACGAGTTATAAGTAAACAAGGAAAAGAACTCTTTTCGGATCACCAAGTTTAGATTTAATTCTCTCTGAACACAATTATTAGAATTTTTGTAACAGGATGACCAACTCGTGGTACCAAATGTGCTTGGCAGTTTAAGGCACAATGAGTTATACTCATTAGTTTAAGGCACAGCGTTACCAAGGCACGTTAACAAGGCATTTTTTGTTTACTCATTAGTTTAAGGCACAATGAGTTATCGTAGCAATATTTTTATATACATTTTCAGTTTACTTTAAAACTGGTAGATGATGCGTAACGCAAAAGTCCAACCAGAAAAATCTCCTTTTATAAAATTTATTCCTGGGTACCAAGCGTTAACGGATGTGATTTTGTTTGCTCATTATTTTAAGGCACAATGAGTTATCGTAGGAATATTTTTATATACAACAACCCAGTAACTTGCGAAAGTAAGCAAGTCACACGGGGACGACCTGTGCCCCTCAAAAATTGGTACCAAAAGTTCCTGGTAGTACCAAGCGTTAACAAGGCATGTGATTTTGTTTGCTCATTATTTTAAGGCACAATGAGTTATCGTAGGAATATTTTTATATACATTTTCAGTTTACTTTAAAACTGGTAGATGATGCCGTAACGCAAAAGTCTAACCAGAAAAATCTACTTTTATATTATGGGGGCAGATCACAACAACCCAGTAACTTGCGAAAGTAAGCAAGTCACACGGGGACGACCTGTGCCCCTCCAAAATTGGTACCAAAAGTTCCTGGTAGTACCAAGCGTTAACAAGGCATGTGATTTTGTTTGCTCATTATTTTAAGGCACAAAGAGTTATCGTAGGAATATTTTTATATACATTTTCAGTTTACTTTAAAACTGGTAGATGATGCGGTAACGCAAAAGTCTAACCAGAAAAATCTACTTTTTATATTATGGGGGGATCACAACAACCCAGTAACTTGCGAAATTAAGCAAGTCACACGGGGACGACCTGTGCCCCTCCAAAAATTGGTACCAAAAGTTCCTGGTAGTACCAAGCGTTAACAAGGCATGTGATTTTGTTTGCTCATTATTTTAAGGCACAATGAGTTATCGTAGGAATATTTTTATATACATTTTCAGTTTACTTTAAAACTGGTAGATGATGCGGTAACGCAAAAGTCTAACCAGAAAAATCTACTTTTTTTTATATTATGGGGGCAGATCACAACAACCCAGTAACTTGCGAAAGTAAGCAAGTCACACGGGGACGACCTGTGCCCCTCCAAAAATTGGTACCAAAAGTTCCTGGTAGTACCAAGCGTTAACAAGGCATGTGATTTTGTTTGCTCATTATTTTAAGGCACAATGAGTTATCGTAGGAATATTTTTATATACATTTTCAGTTTACTTTAAAACTGGTAGATGATGCGGTAACGCAAAAGTCTAACCAGAAAAATCTACTTTTTATATATGGGGGCAGATCACAACAACCCAGTAACTTGCGAAAGTAAGCAAGTCACACGGGGACGACCTGTGCCCCTCCAAAAATTGGTACCAAAAGTTCCTGGTAGTACCAAGCGTTAACAAGGCATGTGATTTTGTTTGCTCATTATTTTAAGGCACAATGAGTTATCGTAGGAATATTTTTATATACATTTTCAGTTTACTTTAAAACTGGTAGATGATGCGGTAACGCAAAAGTCTAACCAGAAAAATCTACTTTTATATTATGGGGCAGATCACAACAACCCAGTAACTTGCGAAAGTAAGCAAGTCACACGGGGACGACCTGTGCCCCTCCAAAAATTGGTACCAAAAGTTCCTGGTAGTACCAAGCGTTAACAAGGCATGTGATTTTGTTTGCTCATTATTTTAAGGCACAATGAGTTATCGTAGGAATATTTTTATATACATTTTCAGTTTACTTTAAAACTGGTAGATGATGCGGTAACGCAAAAGTCTAACCAGAAAAATCTACTTTTTATATTATGGGGGCAGATCACAACAACCCAGTAACTTGCGAAAGTAAGCAAGTCACACGGGGACGACCTGTGCCCTCCAAAAATTGGTACCAAAAGTTCCTGGTAGTACCAAGCGTTAACAAGGCATGTGATTTTGTTTGCTCATTATTTTAAGGCACAATGAGTTATCGTAGGAATATTTTTATATACATTTTCAGTTTACTTTAAAACTGGTAGATGATGCGGTAACGCAAAAGTCTAACCAGAAAAATCTACTTTTTATATTATGGGGGCAGATCACAACAACCCAGTAACTTGCGAAAGTAAGCAAGTCACACGGGGACGACCTGTGCCCCCAAAAATTGGTACCAAAAGTTCCTGGTAGTACCAAGCGTTAACAAGGCATGTGATTTTGTTTGCTCATTATTTTAAGGCACAATGAGTTATCGTAGGAATATTTTTATATACATTTTCAGTTTACTTTAAAACTGGTAGATGATGCGGTAACGCAAAAGTCTAACCAGAAAAATCTACTTTTATATTATGGGGGCAGATCACAACAACCCAGTAACTTGCGAAAGTAAGCAAGTCACACGGGGACGACCTGTGCCCCTCCAAAAATTGGTACCAAAAGTTCCTGGTAGTACCAAGCGTTAACAAGGCATGTGATTTTGTTTGCTCATTATTTTAAGGCACAATGAGTTATCGTAGGAATATTTTTATATACATTTTCAGTTTACTTTAAAACTGGTAGATGATGCGGTAACGCAAAAGTCTAACCAGAAAAATCTACTTTTTATATTATGGGGGCAGATCACAACAACCCAGTAACTTGCGAAAGTAAGCAAGTCACACGGGGACGACCTGTGCCCCTCCAAAAATTGGTACCAAAAGTTCCTGGTAGTACCAAGCGTTAACAAGGCATGTGATTTTGTTTGCTCATTATTTTAAGGCACAATGAGTTATCGTAGGAATATTTTTATATACATTTTCAGTTTACTTTAAAACTGGTAGATGATGCGGTAACGCAAAAGTCTAACCAGAAAAATCTACTTTTTTATTATGGGGGCAGATCACAACAACCCAGTAACTTGCGAAAGTAAGCAAGTCACACGGGGACGACCTGTGCCCCTCCAAAAATTGGTACCAAAAGTTCCTGGTAGTACCAAGCGTTAACAAGGCATGTGATTTTGTTTGCTCATTATTTTAAGGCACAATGAGTTATCGTAGGAATATTTTTATATACATTTTCAGTTTACTTTAAAACTGGTAGATGATGCGGTAACGCAAAAGTCTAACCAGAAAAATCTACTTTTTATATTATGGGGGCAGATCACAACAACCCAGTAACTTGCGAAAGTAAGCAAGTCACACGGGGACGACCTGTGCCCTCCAAAAATTGGTACCAAAAGTTCCTGGTAGTACCAAGCGTTAACAAGGCATGTGATTTTGTTTGCTCATTATTTTAAGGCACAATGAGTTATCGTAGGAATATTTTTATATACATTTTCAGTTTACTTTAAAACTGGTAGATGATGCGGTAACGCAAAAGTCTAACCAGAAAAATCTACTTTTTATATTATGGGGGCAGATCACAACAACCCAGTAACTTGCGAAAGTAAGCAAGTCACACGGGGACGACCTGTGCCCCTCCAAAAATTGGTACCAAAAGTTCCTGGTAGTACCAAGCGTTAACAAGGCATGTGATTTTGTTGTTTTTTAAGCTCATTATTTTAAGGCACAATGAGTTATCGTAGGAATATTTTTATATACATTTTCAGTTTACTTTAAAACTGGTAGATGATGCGGTAACGCAAAAGTCTAACCAGAAAAATCTACTTTTATATTATGGGGGCAGATCACAACAACCCAGTAACTTGCGAAAGTAAGCAAGTCACACGGGGACGACCTGTGCCCCTCCAAAAATTGGTACCAAAAGTTCCTGGTAGTACCAAGCGTTAACAAGGCATGTGATTTTGTTTGCTCATTATTTTAAGGCACAATGAGTTATCGTAGGAATATTTTTATATACATTTTCAGTTTACTTTAAAACTGGTAGATGATGCGGTAACGCAAAAGTCTAACCAGAAAAATCTACTTTTTATATTATGGGGGCAGATCACAACAACCCAGTAACTTGCGAAAGTAAGCAAGTCACACGGGGACGACCTGTGCCCCTCCAAAAATTGGTACCAAAAGTTCCTGGTAGTACCAAGCGTTAACAAGGCATGTGATTTTGTTTGCTCATTATTTTAAGGCACAATGAGTTATCGTAGGAATATTTTTATATACATTTTCAGTTTACTTTAAAACTGGTAGATGATGCGGTAACGCAAAAGTCTAACCAGAAAAATCTACTTTTTATATTATGGGGGCAGATCACAACAACCCAGTAACTTGCGAAAGTAAGCAAGTCACACGGGGACGACCTGTGCCCCTCCAAAAATTGGTACCAAAAGTTCCTGGTAGTACCAAGCGTTAACAAGGCATGTGATTTTGTTTGCTCATTATTTTAAGGCACAATGAGTTATCGTAGGAATATTTTTATATACATTTTCAGTTTACTTTAAAACTGGTAGATGATGCGGTAACGCAAAAGTCTAACCAGAAAAATCTACTTTTTATATTATGGGGGCAGATCACAACAACCCAGTAACTTGCGAAAGTAAGCAAGTCACACGGGGACGACCTGTGCCCCTCCAAAAATTGGTACCAAAAGTTCCTGGTAGTACCAAGCGTTAACAAGGCATGTGATTTTGTTTGCTCATTATTTTAAGGCACAATGAGTTATCGTAGGAATATTTTTATATACATTTTCAGTTTACTTTAAAACTGGTAGATGATGCGGTAACGCAAAAGTCTAACCAGAAAAATCTACTTTTTATATTATGGGGGCAGATCACAACAACCCAGTAACTTGCGAAAGTAAGCAAGTCACACGGGGACGACCTGTGCCCCTCCAAAAATTGGTACCAAAAGTTCCTGGTAGTACCAAGCGTTAACAAGGCATGTGATTTTGTTTGCTCATTATTTTAAGGCACAATGAGTTATCGTAGGAATATTTTTATATACATTTTCAGTTTACTTTAAAACTGGTAGATGATGCGGTAACGCAAAAGTCTAACCAGAAAAATCTACTTTTTATATTATGGGGGCAGATCACAACAACCCAGTAACTTGCGAAAGTAAGCAAGTCACACGGGGACGACCTGTGCCCCTCCAAAATTGGTACCAAAAGTTCCTGGTAGTACCAAGCGTTAACAAGGCATGTGATTTTGTTTGCTCATTATTTTAAGGCACAATGAGTTATCGTAGGAATATTTTTATATACATTTTCAGTTTACTTTAAAACTGGTAGATGATGCGGTAACGCAAAAGTCTAACCAGAAAAATCTACTTTTATATTATGGGGGCAGATCACAACAACCCAGTAACTTGCGAAAGTAAGCAAGTCACACGGGGACGACCTGTGCCCCTCCAAAAATTGGTACCAAAAGTTCCTGGTAGTACCAAGCGTTAACAAGGCATGTGATTTTGTTTGCTCATTATTTTAAGGCACAATGAGTTATCGTAGGAATATTTTTATATACATTTTCAGTTTACTTTAAAACTGGTAGATGATGCGGTAACGCAAAAGTCTAACCAGAAAAATCTACTTTTTATATTATGGGGGCAGATCACAACAACCCAGTAACTTGCGAAAGTAAGCAAGTCACACGGGGACGACCTGTGCCCCTCCAAAAATTGGTACCAAAAGTTCCTGGTAGTACCAAGCGTTAACAAGGCATGTGATTTTGTTTGCTCATTATTTTAAGGCACAATGAGTTATCGTAGGAATATTTTTATATACATTTTCAGTTTACTTTAAAACTGGTAGATGATGCGGTAACGCAAAAGTCTAACCAGAAAAATCTACTTTTTATATTATGGGGGCAGATCACAACAACCCAGTAACTTGCGAAAGTAAGCAAGTCACACGGGGACGACCTGTGCCCCTCCAAAAATTGGTACCAAAAGTTCCTGGTAGTACCAAGCGTTAACAAGGCATGTGATTTTGTTTGCTCATTATTTTAAGGCACAATGAGTTATCGTAGGAATATTTTTATATACATTTTCAGTTTACTTTAAAACTGGTAGATGATGCGGTAACGCAAAGTCTAACCAGAAAAATCTACTTTTTTTTTATATTATGGGGCAGATCACAACAACCCAGTAACTTGCGAAAGTAAGCAAGTCACACGGGACGACCTGTGCCCCTCCAAAAATTGGTACCAAAAGTTCCTGGTAGTACCAAGCGTTAACAAGGCATGTGATTTTGTTTGCTCATTATTTTAAGGCACAATGAGTTATCGTAGGAATATTTTTATATACATTTTCAGTTTACTTTAAAACTGGTAGATGATGCGGTAACGCAAAAAGGTCTAACCAGAAAAATCTACTTTTTATATTATGGGGCAGAATCACAACAATAGTAACTTGCGAAAGTAAGCAAGAAATTCACACAGGACGACCTGGGCCCCTCTAAAATTGATGACGAAAAGTTCCTGGTAGTACCAAGCGTTAACAAGGCATGTGATTTTGTTTGCTCATTTTTTAAGGCACAATGAGTTATCGTAAATATTTTTATATACGGGAGTTTATCACGAATTTGATCATTCGGAATATGTTCAAGATTTGCATATAATTTTTGGCAAGCTTGAGCATAAAATTTTGAATAGAAGGGAGGGCAAGACTAATGTCATCATTTCTAAAATACCACGGAGAATCAGTAATCATTCTTAGAATTTTATTTTGAAGTCTACTAATGTAGTTAATGTGGTATCTTTGCAGCAGAACCCCAAACTGGGCTAGCATACGTGATAATGGGATGCAAATAATACATGTAAATGATTAGTTTATTATCCAAGTATAAGAGGGATTTTCTATTAATAAAGGGATATAGCATGCGTAGAGAAATATTATATTTATGATTAATATGATTAGAATAAGTTAGTTTGCTATCAAAGATATACACCTAAGTATTCAATATTGTTTATTCCAATTAATGGGATGATTAAAAAGGAAAAAATATCAGGTGGAGGGATTCTGTGAAGTCTCGTGTAGAGTACAGCTTCAGTTTTGTCTACGTTAATTTTAGTTTTCCTTTGCGTGAGCCAAGCTTCGAGCTGCGGGAGGTAATTATTTAATTTACTTTATAAATTATTATTGTATCATCACACTTGCAAATGCTAACGCAGGTGCCAAAAGCCGACTAATTCCTCATAACTTTAAGAAGCCACTCATCACGGACTTCAACTGCCCTAGGAAGTTGACATCAGTTATTAGCAGACTCAGAACTAATCATTACAGAGGGATGAAGATTCTCACAGACAAGACCAGGGAATACATCCCCTGCAGAAATTGCCCCAACGTTTTTCTAACACCTGAGAGCACATTCTAGAGTGTGTCTCATGTTTTGCAATTGGGTAGGGTGCCAATCGAGGCCAACTTAAGAGGAGCCTGTATAGTGAAGAAGCGCCATTAGCGGCCGCTATCGTGAAGACTTTTGACTTGATCTAACTTTGATAATTATATTTTAAATCCATGGACACGATAACAACCACAATTGTTATTGTTAATTAAACTAGTTTAGTTCGAAATCGGAACCGAATTCCATAAAAACAATAGTTTAAGAAAATCATTATTTTATTTTAGTTAAAGGAAACTTACAAACAGCAAGTTCTTTTAACTGATTGATTGTTTTTTTTTTAAACAAGTATTAAAAAAATCTCTATTGCGGATTTAGTGACATGACACTTCTTAAAAATGCTTTTGATACAAATCCCTTAAACAAAATTTTAGGATAAGACAAAATTTTCAAATTAAATAAAAAAGTATAAAAATAATTTTAAAAAATAAAAAAGTATAATAATAAAGTATATAAATGATTCTAAGTAATTTTCAATTTAAATTAAAAAAATTTGGGTAATATTATATAAATATTGTGATGGAGAAATTAAATATTTAACTTTAATAAATTATTGGACAATAAATAAGTCGGTGTAGATTATTGCAATATTTGTAATTTTGAAAATATTTTTAAAGTTTACAGTTATATCAAATGATTTTGTTTTTGTAAGGCCATGAATGCTTTTAAGGATCAATCTACAAACCCGATAACCCTTGTTGAGTATTTTATAACAGGATCACCATTTTAGGAGGTCTATGTTTGGGAGGTACCCTGGTTACCATCATAGTTTGAAATTTATGTAAAAGTTCGAATATTACTCTTAGAACCCAACAGAGGTATTTACCAGTGAACTGATTCATCTTGCTTCTCCACTGCTTAAACGCGGCAACTTCCTTTTGACTTGCTGGTCGACTCCTGATTTCCTCTAGGTATTCTACATCTGAAGCTTAATATGCTTATAGTCAGCTAGCTATTTCATTATATCCACTCTTATTCCTCGCATCTCTTATATCTTCATCAAGGGGGTCTAAGCATCTTCAATGGATTCTTGCACTTGTCAACATTGAGGGCAACGAATGCGCTGACTCTTAGCCAAGAAGCCAGGGACAATGATCAATCCAGAACTACCACCACACAACGTATGAGCACGATAAATCCATATCCCGAAAAAGAGCTTCTGTTGAGCTTCAGCGTAAAGGTGCACAACCCTTGGATGTATGTTCCAAAGCCTTGGTGCTACAATGAGGGCGCAGAGTGGCAGTCCCTAATCTCCTCGCTTTTCATCTCAGAGAATTCTGAATTTGTAACAAATCTGCCCTCTCTATTAGCGAAAGATTTCAAGTCAAAATGCCTGACATTCGAAAACAAAGAAAACACCATTGAAGAATAATAGACAACACTTATACATTAGTGCCATTTTCAGGAATTGGCTGATATCATCAGACCTGTCTGTCTATTTATACTTTATAACTATATATATAAATATAAAGTTATTTTGGTAATTTTAATCTAAAATAAATATCAAAGAACTGTACGAAGAGATTAAAAAAAGTCTTTTCAACATAACATAAAACTGCATTATTCGAGAAGATAATATAGTTATTCTTCGCTTTGCCGAGTATAACTATATTAGTTTTGCAAATTTAAATATATATATATATATATATATATTTATTTATATAAAAATATTTTGCTTCGCCAAATTTTGCATTTATATATATATATATATATATATATATATATATATACAACCACATTACGTCAACACAAAAACCAAAGGAAAACTAACAAGCAATGATGTAGAAACACAACCATTTTGCACAACAAAAGCTATTGCCTGTATTCACTATATGCAGATTACATAACAAAGCCATCATAGTATTCACAATACAGTTTGCAATACTCTAAAGTTCCTCATCTCTTCAGTTACTTAAGGTATATATATATATATATATACACACCTTTAAAAGATGAAATTAATACAACAAATAAATAACCGCTAAATTATTTGGTTTTTGCTATAAATTGCTATATAGTCGATTAAATAATACAGTAATATTATTTCTAGATAATAGATACATTTTATTTTGAAATAAAATATTCACATAAAATATTTTTTTTAATTATTATTTTAAAAAATAGGCCTTTCTTGTATTACTTGCCAGCTATTAAATCCGTATCAAAAAATTGACGACGTATGTAACACAAACAAATATTATATTCTTTAATGGCAAAATAATTTTAAACTAATAAAAATAATCTTAGAAGGATAAAATAAATTTGATGCCAACATAATAAAACATTTGAAAAATTAAAAAAAAGATAATAAGAAAAAAAATGCAATCGCAAAATCTTTTTAAATTTAAGTGCATTTTAAAATGATTCATAATTAAATGTTTAAGAATTATTTATTTAAAATATGAACAAATAAAAAATGTTAAGCCCAAATTATGAATCATAAAGGTAAATAAGAACGTGTTAAAAATCTATGACGTCATTTTCAATTTGTAATTCTTTTGCATACGATTTTTTTGCAGGCAACAAAATAAATTTCGATTTTTACTTTTTAAATACATAGTGAAAGAAAACGATAATACGAAAATAATTCAAACTCCAAAATCTTTTTAAATTTAAGTGAAATTTTAAAATGATTCATAATCAAATGTTTACGAATTACTTATTAATAAAATATGAATAAATAAAAACTTTCAATACGAATTACGAATCAGAAAGGTAAATAAGAAAGCTTTAAAAAATATGACGTCATTTTCAATTTGTAATTCTTTTGCAGACGATTTTTGAATTAAACAACATTGCGTTGGCAAGAAATAAATTTCGGTTTTCATTTTAAATACTTAATAAAATCTAAATGATTTTCTAGAAAATACGCTTAATTTGATAGCAATTTAAAAATAAGTTTTTTTTTATTTAATCAAAAATATAAATACAAATATTTCGTGATCTTTTGAAATACACTAGTTAAAAAAAATCAAATTATTTTTAAAATTTTTAAATGTAAGAAACACAAACAAATGTTTGACTTCATATATTAAAAGATAAAAGTAAATAACAACTTTCAGGAATAATAACATCTTTCAGATTTTAATGCAAATAAATACAAAAAAAAAAAAGTTACATTTTAATCAAAAAAATTTTTTTAAATATATTTAAAAAAAAATTAAAGTTTAAACAAATCATTAGAATTTGCTATTTTTATTATATTATTTTATAAAATAAATTATTTTGTTAATAATTAGAGATAATTAGTAGAAAAATTTTCTATTATTATATTTCACATTTCTATTTACTATATTTCTACATAACATAAACAAAGATCGATTTTATTTTATGCGTTAAAAGAATTTCACCTATACATTTGATTATTTTTCAAATCTTATTTCTCAATAAATTTCTCTTATTTCTATTTCTATTGGACGATTTTCAAATCTTCGTCTATTTCTATTTCTGTTTGCTGATTTTTAAATCTATGTCTCTTCAAGTTAACATAGTTATGTACTATAGTTTTACAAAAATAGTTTTAAATAGCTTAATAGTTTTAAAAGTTATAAATAGGTTTTAAGAAATATCACCAATAGAAAATGAAAAAATGTTCATAAATAATAAAGGTCTATTATAATCAACATTATTTGGATTTTAAAGAAGTTATTGAATGTTGGATATGATAAATATATAGCGAAGTAATTTGAAAACTGCAATTTACTAAATGGAAAAAAAATAACTTTATGTACTTTAATACATGCTTTAGAACCATACCATTGCAATAATTTAAATGAATTTCGCATTCTACTACTAACTATTCCGTGTATGCACTAAACAGCGCAATAACACACGGCATTGTTGTTCTAAGAAAAACTAAAAAGTGCAATTCTGCCTGACTTGGGAAAACTTCAGCGTTTTCAAGTAATGTCAAAACCTAAAAGTGCTTTCTCAGGCACAGGGTATATAATAATGTTAACTTTTTCTCCAAGAGAAAGTGAAATATATCGAAACGAATGTATATCCACATAACCAAAGATCTATTTTGTTTTTAAGAATAAAGAATTCCACCTAAACATTTGATTGTTTTCAAATCTACGTCTCTTCAAGAAGTTAACATAGTTACACAGTCCAGTGGCATTAACCTACTTTCGACGTCAAACGTGAAATAACCAATCACAAAAGGCAGGTGGCACATTGCAGTGGAGTGTATATAAAAAGGATGTCTTAGGGCATCGGAAAGCATTTCAATCGTTGGCGTAATGCAGAAACGTGCGATTTATCCGACGTCCAAAAGGGCATGATTATTGGCTTTCGGGGCAAGGGTGGAAGCATTTCGGAAACGGCTAATTTTGTGAACTGTTCGCTTGCCGCCGTGGTAAAAGTATACCGTGCATGGCAAAATGGCACTATCCAAAAACAGTGGCGTGGCACATGTGGTGCTCCACGAGCTATAGATGAAAGAGATGAACGAAGGCTACGGAGAAGCGTTCGGGCGAATAGACGTGCAACTGTTAAGCAACTGGCCGCCCAGATGAACCAAGGGTTCAGCAGCGAACGTTGCTGCGCATGGGCCTCCGCTGTTCATCGGCGATGAAGGCTAAATTTGCACCCAGTACCAAAACTGGACGTCCACAGAGTGGCGACAGGTGGCTTTTTCCGATGAATCACGTTTTATGCTCCATCGGACAGATGAACGTTGTCGTATACTGCGTGAAACGTCTGAAAAGCAAAACACCCTGCAACAATTGTCGAAAAGGATCCAAGCTGGAGGAGGGAGCATTATGGTTTGAGGAATGTTTTCCTGGCATTCACTGGGTGCACTCATCATTGTGGAAGGCACGATGGATCAGCACAAGTACGCATCTGTCCTTGCGGACCATGTCTAACCCTACATGCGAATTATTTTCCCTCAGATTGATGGCATCTACCAGCAGGACAATGCGATGTGTCATACAGCTCGCAGTTTATGTGCGGGGTTCGAAGACCAGAATGATTTCACCGTACTCCCCCTGACCAGCAAACTCACCGGTTTAAACCCAATCGAGAATTTGTGGGACCATCTCGATCGGGTTGTTCGCGCCATGGATCCTCAACCGCGTAATCTAGCGCAGCTGGCCACGGCACTGGCATGGCTCAACATCCCAGTGAAACACCATCAGAAACCTAATTGACTCTCTTCCTGCACGTCTCGTAGCGGTCCGCTCTGTCAAAGGTGGTTATTCTGGCTTTTGGCAGGTGGTCGCATTAATGTGACTGGACTGTGTATATACCATAGTTTTACAAAAATGGTTTTAAATAGTTTAATAGTTTTTAGAAATACCAATAATTGAAATTGAGAAGTTTTTAATAAAGAAAATAAACAGCTATATCCAACATTATAGAGATCTTAAAGAAGTTATTCAATGTTGAATATATAGCGAAGTATATGATAAATATATAGCGAAGTATTTGAAAAACTGCAATTTGCTAAATGAACAAAAAAATAACTTTATGTACTTTAATACATACTTTAGAGCCATGCCATTGCAAGAACTTTAAATTAATTTCGCAATCTACTAACTATTCCGTGCATGCCACCAAACAATGAACAACACACGGCATTGTTGTTCCAAGAAAAACTAAAAGTGCAATTCTACCTGACTTGGGGGAAACTTCAGCGTTTTCAATTAATGTCAAAACCTGAAAGTGCCTTTCTTCAGGCGCAGGAGCTCATATAATAATGCTAACTTTTTCTCCAAGAGAAAGTGAAGATATATCGAAACGAAAGTGCATGCACATTACCGAAGATCGACTTTCCTCTAAGCATTAAAAGAACTCCACTCAAAAGAAACCTTTGATTGTTTTCAGATGCTCTTCTTCTCTCTCTAGACACAAAACTAAAAGAAAAAAAAAGAAAAAAAAAAAAAAAAAAAGGCATCAGCAACGATCTGAAGAAGAGTAAAAAAAAAAAAAAAAAAAAAAAAAAGTACCAGAAAAAAAGAAAATTACAGAAGCTATTCCAAGTAGATTCCAACGATTCAGATAATGAAAATAACGAATAAGAGACAGAAGAAGAAGAGAAAGAAAAAAAAAAAAAAAAAAAGAAAACTAACAAAAGGATGAAGAAGAAAAAAATTCTTTTTTTTTTTTTTACTTCGAAAGTGAAATCATTCACTTACGGACAAAAGAGAAGTTCAAAATGAAAATCGGGAGCATGGCAAATGATTTTGGAACGCCTCTTTGCCTTTAAAACTGATTAAAATCCATGGAAAAGAGGAAGGGAGGGGTTCGAATAAGGGGGTGGGGGGTGGAAGTAAAGATTCCAGGGGAAAGAAAGAGAGAAAGAAAGAAAGAAGAAAATGAGAGGTAATATGAGACGAAAGTTTCTTTAATTCTTTTTCTTTATTCTGCATTTTCACCGGGAAATAACTTGTTAAATTGAGTGGTTGCATATGATTAGTAGCACACATCCAAGTAAAAGCCCCATATCTAAAGAAGTGTCTTTAAATCATTAGGGAAGAGTGAAATATGGCAGAGAACCCGAAACTTGATCGTTAAATTGAGTTTTTATTTCCCTTTTTATCATTATTTATTCCTCCCTCTTTATATATATAGATATATATTTTTTTTATCCCGATTTAATATTTATCTCCATTTCTTGCAGCGTGGGGAAGGGCTGTTTTTCTCCTTTTGCTAAATGAGAATTTCGTAAAGTAATTTGCTTCCTGAAAATGATTCTTTTTTTTTTTTTTTTTTTTTTCTTTTTCTTTTTTTGAGGAGTAAGTAGTTGAGAAATTGTTTTAAGTAGAGCCTTTTGAGAGGGGCGCTACTTAAACTGTTCCTCAACTGGTTAACTACCTCTGTAAATGGAGTAACAGGAAATTGGATATGGAAAGTTCTGATATATTTCTCTACCTTTTACCATAACGGCTTATTTATTCTTTTTAAATTATTAATTTGTGTGCGTCAGGGGGAAGTTAGTTAAAAAAATAAAAAGATCTTCGAATTTTGAGGCATATTAAAGAACAATTAATGAGAAAGCTCTCCAGAATTTTTGAAATATTTTCATTTTTATGCTGCTGCGAAAATAAATATCGAGTTGTTATATATTGCTTGCTCATCTCAGGTTTTTGGCAAATTTTTAACAAAGGATTTTTAGCTTTATTAACTCATTGATCAAAGATGAAATATTGTTTAATAACTTTTTGTCCATAATGGTTTTGTATTTAATTAAGGAGGACGATTTAAATTTTCTTACTTTTATCATTATTATTTTTTATTCTTGGAATTCTTATCAAGAAATCAAATGAAGAAAAATAATCTCTTGTCCTTTTAAACATAATTGAACTGGTAAAAATTTTAAGGAATCGTTTTGTGTCTTTCCTTTTGTGTGATTATATTAACACATTTTTAACTGAAGGAATGGTAAAAATTTTAAGGAATATTTTTGTTTTTTTCCTTTGTGTGATTGTATTAACACATTTTTAACTGAAGAAACGGTACAAATTTTTCTTTTGTCTTCTTTTTGTGTGATTATATTAACACATTTTTAACTGAAGATTTTAAGCTTTATTAATTCATTGATGAAGATGAAATATTGTTTAATAACTTTTTATCCATAATGGTCTTGTAATTTTCTCATTTTGTATTTAATTAAGGAGGACGATTTAAATTTTCTTACTTTAATCATTATTATTTTTTATTCTTTTATTATCAAGAAATCAAATGAAGAAAAATAGTCTCTTGTCCTTTTAAACGTAATTGAAATGGTAAAAATTTTAAGGAATCTTTTGTCCTTTTTCTTTGTGTGATTATATTAACAGATTTTTAACTGAAGAAATGGTAAGCATTTTAAGGAATCTTTTTGTCTTTTTTCCTTTTCTGTGATTGTATTAACACATTTTTAATTGAAGAAATGGTAAAAATTTTAAGGAATCTTTTTATCTTTTTTTTTTCTTTGTGTGATTATATTAACATCTTTTAATTGAAAAAATGGTAAAAATTTTAAGGCATCTTTTATGTTTTTTCTTTTGTGTGATTATATTAATACATTTTTAACAGAAGAAATGTTAAAAATTTTAAGGAGTCTTTTTGTCTTTTTTCCTTTTTGTAATTATATTAACACATTTTTAACTGAAGAAATGGTAAAAATTTTAAGGAATCTTTTTTCCAATTTTTTTCTCCTGTGGGATTATATTAACACATTTTTAAATGAAGAAATGGTAAAAATTTTCAGGAATATTTTTTCCTTTTTTTCCTTTTGTGTGTATTAACAGATTTTTAACTGAAGAAATGATAAAAATTTTAAGAAATCTCTTTTTCTTTTGTGTGATTACATTAACACATGTTTAACTGAAAATAGGGTCAAAATTTCAAAATTTTCAATATTTATAAAAAGAATTAAATTAAGTGTTTCTGATGCCAAAATTTCATTAAAAATGCTTTAAATGTAAAATATACATTAAAAAAAAATATGAATTCAAGAACTTTGATAAAAACAAAAGAGATGATATTTTAAAGATGATTTTTAATTTTCCTATTTGTTAGGATGAATAATACACTAATTAATATCACAATTATTTATTAATTTTACTTTCTTTACACTCGTTTTTAATTCTTATATCTCTTTATTGTAGGTCTTCTTTTATCCACTAGCATAAACCAATGTGTGATATATGTCGTATTTTGTCGACTTCAGTAAAAGTATGGCATCCTTTCATCGTCCAAAATTTTCTAATAATATTTTCGTTGCATTTAAAAAAATTGTTTATTTTTCTCTCTCACAAAGTTCTGTGAATATATTTTGGCAAAAGTTTTTTTGGGTAATGATTTTATAAAAATAATTATTATGAAATTTTCAAAAAAAAAAAAAAAAAAAAAAAACATCCATTGATAATACACAACGACTTATAATTCACGGAATGGAATTGTAAAAAATATTTTTACGCATAATAAAACATGGCGTGTAATAAATTGTAATTTATATAACGTATGGTATATAGTAGTATATAAAGTATCGTAATTTCATGTTTATAATGCATGTTTTTTAACACGGATTATAAGCTTGGAATTAAAATACAAAATAAAAGGAATACTACTCATTTCTGTAATATAATACAGAAATTAACATTTCATCATCATAGCAAATATATTTGATATATATATATATATCGTATATATTTACATATATCATACAAATTTATTTTGCTTATAATCCACCTTTTTAAACGTGTATTATAAGCATGAAATAACGATACAAGATAGAAGGAAATAACACTACTCATTTCTGTAAAATAATACAGAAATTAACTTTCAATATTACATAAATAAAGAAACAAATATTTGAATGGTTAGTATTACTCTTATCTTATTTCGCATGTAAGTATAAAACTGTAAGCACCGTCTCCATTAAGCAGTATTTATAACCTATGAATACTAAAAATCCGTATCTTCAGACTTAAAAAGTAGATTTTTTTAATCAATTACGAGGTGAAAAATCTGTGTCACGAAACATCAGGACTTTTTTTCCAGGTATCTGTCCCCCTCTCTCCTCATCTGGCAGAAATATCTTCACGAAGAAGACGTCCAATTAGAGGTAGGGGGTGGAGGGGATGGCATGCCAGTCGGAATATCGGCACGTCATCGTATATCCCGAAATCGTGAGACAATGTTGCCTATCGTCTGCAAAATCACCTGTCCGCGTACACCGCAAGGTGTCTTTTGAGATGTGCCGATCATTGTTTTGCAATGGGCGCCTGTCTCTTCAAGGACCCCGGCCACCCCTAAGAAGATGGCCAGATAAGATTCTTTTTTTTATGTTTTTGTTCTGTTTTGGGGACGAAATTCTTGGGCACTAAAACAGGCAACACACATTCTGTTCAGTAATGTTTTTTAGCTATTTGGATTTCTTTTTTTTGCCATGCTGGTGGCCTAGCTACTAGAAGTACTTATCTTCTTCAGATTAACATGCTATAAATTTGCATGTTAATTGGGGAGATTTATGACAATGTTAAAGAAATAGTATCTTGCAAATGTTAAGTAAAAGCATCGTCATCTGGAAATCGTTCAATATTAAGTTCATATATAAACTCCTGTTTGAAAAGAATGCAACACTGTGAAGGAATAGTACAATTGAGCTGAAATTCTTAACAAATGCAAATTATAGTGTTGTGCAGATGATTAAAATGTCACCCTGAAGATAGCCAGATAAGATTTTTTTTTTTCTGGTTTTGGGGACGAAATTTTTGGGCACTAAAACAGACAACACAAATTCTGTTCAGTAACGTTTTTTTGGAAATTTGGATGTTTTTTTCCTTGCTTTCTGTTGGTGGCCTAGCTTCTACAAGTACTTATATTCTTCTTGCTATAAATTTGCATGTTAATTGTAGAGATTTATGTTAATGTTAAGAAATAGTATCTTGCAAATGTTAAGTAAAAGCATCGTCATCAGGAAATCATTTAATATTAAGTTCAGGTCTAAACTCCTGTATGTAAAAAATGCAGCACTATGAAGGAATGACGCAATTGAGTTGAAATTTATTCTTAGTCTTATGAAAATTATTAAAATGTCAGAGTCACCACGAATGCATGAGCTTAGCAGCTCCGCCTGAACTCTGCTGCAGAAACCATGTAAATAGAGAGCTGTAGCGGGACGTTGAAAATAATCTATGGTTATTTGTTGTTGTTGTTACAAATCCCCTTCTACAGAAAAGCCTACACCAGGTCCAAAGGACGCCGTCGCCTGCGACGTCTATGACTAAGGGTGATGTGCAGCTTCCCTTTTAGCGAGGAACCACGAGGGCTGAAGACCGACTAAATCTCAAGACAACACTCTACGATCATATTAGACCGGGACCTACAGTTTTAAAGTGGATTCCAGCCACTACAATCATCTATGGCGCCACCGGCACTCGAATTCGGAACCTGAACGCCAGAGAGCTAGATACTCGGTCATTCAGGCCCCATGGTTATTTAGTGGTAAACGTTATGTGAGATGTAACTATGCCTCTTCGACGAAAGAAGGCGGCATTTCAACAACTTACAGAGTTAGAATGGGGGAGAAATATCGGCCTTCGTGAAGGTGAATTTTCATATCGTGCAATAACAGCTCGTGTGCAGCGTAAGTGATGCGAGTTTGGAAGCAGTGGACCGACGAGAGCCGGACAATGCATAAATCCGGCAGTGAAAGTTGACAGATGACGTCAATGCGGCGCAATTATAGATACCTGGGCCGCATGGTGCTGATGGACCATACAGCTTCAACTAGACATTTGGCAGCACGTTGGTTCACTGCTAAAAGTGTATCATTGTCTGCTGCGTCAATTTGTCGACGTTTGCTGTACCGTCAACTGTGTTCAAGAATTTCTTTATACAGGATCCCCCTGACGCAAAAACCACCTATTTCTGCGACTACAGTGCGTTCATGAACATAGAGACTGGAGAGCAGATTGGCAACAAGTATTTTTTTTTTTTTCTGTCTAATCCTGCTTTAATTTGTAGTACCATGATGACCGCATTCGTGTTAGACTCTATACAGGTCTACGCTACCTTCCGAAGTGCATTATCGAACGTCATAGTGGACGATAACTCAGCTGCGATTGCAGATGGATGATCTCATCGGTTACGAATTGTGAGTAATCTTAACAGCAACAAGTACATCAGTGAAGTGCTGGAGCCCAAAGTCGTTCCTTTCCTTCGAGGCATTCCTTCACACGTCCTTCAACAGGATGATGCCCACCCACACGTTGCAAGAAATGTTCAAGACTTTTCAGCAGAACGCATACAGATCCTTCCTTGTCCTGTTTATTCGCCGAATTTATCGCCTATTGAACATGTGTGAGGTTTCTGCAGAAGTCTGGCTAAGGATATTCATCCTAAAGCTTCTGAAGATGAACTTTGGGTATGCATACGAACAGTATGGAATGTTTTCCCCAGGCAGACAATCAAAATCTGTTTGAAACCATGCCACGTCGTATAGCAGCATTTAATTTATCGTGTGGAGGTCACACCAAATACTGATTTCAGACACTTAATATTGTTTTTTGAATTTGAGAATTTAACCATTTATTTGTGCCAATACAAGTCGTTTGTGTTTTAAACTTCATTTAATTCCGATGATTATTTCAAGGTGTTGCAGCTTTTAGAAATACGAGTTTATATATAAAACTTTCATCATACGGTCTTAATGGTGAATATCATGTTTTTGAATGACGGTGACTGAATTAAGTAGACAAATAAGTAGTCAAGACAAGAGTCAGGCGACTCTGACTTGAAATGCGGAAGACAATGGTGGAAGACTGATTCGCGGAAGTTTTCTAGGTTTTCTTTGTCCATACCATACTCTCAGTTAAGCCTAAAGGTTCTCCCAGAAGACATTTTCAGAGCTGCTTGGGGCATACTTCAATAGAACACGAAGAAGCCCATGATGTTCAACTATTAAAAGAAACTAATGTTTCCTATAGTAGTTCTTTGAAGCCATAGAAATCAGAAAAAAATATTACAAAAAGATTTTTAGAAAAATTTATGAGCAATTTCTAAAATAATTATTGAATTATGTTTAGCGCTTCAGCTATTAACCTTCTGAAAGATATCAAGTGTAATCAATAAAACAAATATATTATAGGGCTATATTGAGCATCAATTACATTTATGAATTAAAATAATAGCTCTGTCAGTTTTACTATTATGATTCTTCTTCTTGTTCAGATGCGCAAAGCCCCGTGATGATTCAAGCCGTCTGCCTACTGGCAACCGCGGAAACATGAGATGTTTTCTTTCTCACGGGGTAGGGTTGTCAGCCCTACGCCCAACAGCCATATTACACCGGGACCTACAGTTTAAAGTGGATTCCAAATCACTGCAAACATTCATGGTGCCGTAGGGTATCGAACCCGCCGAGACTATGGCACCGAGCGCTAGTTAATCGGCCATCAGGCCCACTATTATAAGTAGTATAAAACTTTTTGTGTGTGTATGAGAGTATCTAAACAGTTATAATTTTAATAAAAAAAATTTTTTTTTTAAATAATTCTTAAATTACGCATCGCTGATCATTACCTATTATAGTTTAATATCATTCATAATAGTTAAATGTTATAAATTATTATTTTAAAATTTTAACATTTTTCAAAAATAATCCTTAAATGTAAACATCGAAGATCATTAAATATCAAAATTTAATATCATTCATAATAGTTAAATGCTATAAATTATAATAGTTAAATGTTATAAATTATAATAGTTAAATATTAAAAATTATTATTAAATGATCCTTTAAGTTTATTACTATTTTTACAATTAGTTTCAGAGGTAAATAAAGATCCCTTTTTAAAGTTAAATCCTTTGCATTTATAAAATTTATAAAGCAATATAATAAAATCATACAAATCGATTCCTAGAATTTTATTTCCTACTCTATTCAATTTCGGTGCTTCTGTATAGGGTAATAAAAAAAAAATCACCGAAAATAATCATCCCATTAAAGTATCAAAAACCATGCATATTGCTTTGCCCTTGTATATTCAGTTGATATCAAGTTTCGACTCGTCTCTTTTAGACCCAGCAAAGCAATACGTCCGCTGCCACTATAAGTCCAGTTCCAGTAAAAATGGAGAGCAGAATATTCTTAGAAATTTGTCTGTACTGCATAAGGGAAAGGAACTTTTGTCAAAGCAAAGCAAGTATTATTCTCCTACTGCTTCCTTCGTTTCTAGAAAAATACTCCGAGTAAATCGTGCGTGATTTATGGTTATGTACAACGTGCGATTTATTTTTTTTTTTTTTAAATTTATTTATTATATTTTCTATGTTATCTATTTTAAATGGAAAAACGAGTATTTTGCATATAAATTTTTATTTTAAATTCAGTTTTAAAATATTCTAGAGCCCATAACAAAAAACCCTAGCAAATATTAATTAATAATATTATATATTCTTCTTCTTCAGTGATGCAATAGCCCATGGTGGGCTAAGGCCATATGCCTATTGGCTGATTTTGAGACAGGTTTGTGTTTGGTTTATCGCTCTACGGTCATCTTGTGCACACATTGGGCTAAATAGACCGGGACCTACAGTTTAACGTGGATTCCAAACCACTCAATGCCACTCAAAACCACTCATGCCACCGCCAGGATTCGAACCTGAATACTGTGGTACGAAAGGCAAGAGAGCTAGCCAATTGGCCATCAGGCCGCTTTCGAGGCAGGAGATGTTTTCTTTTTACAGGGATAGGGTTGTCAGCCCTGATCTCTTTCGTTATATTAGACGGGGATCTACTGTTTAGGGTGGATTTCAAACAACTCCAAACATCCATGACACCGCCAGGACTCGAGGAAACCTGTGGCACCGAACGCTAGTCACTCGGCCATCAGGTCGCCACTATTATGATCAGTATGAGAAAATTGAAAGATCGTTTTGTGTGTGTGTGTGTGTGTGTGTGTGTGTGTGTGTGTGTGTGTGTGTGTGTGTGTGTGTGTGTGTGTGTGTGTGTGTGTGTGTGTGTGTGTGTGTGTGTCTAAATAGTTATAATTTTGGAATAAAAAACAAAACATTTTTTAAAAAATAATTCTTAAATTAAACATCAATGTTCATTCATTATTTTAGTTTATCATCATTAGTAACAGTTGACTATTACAAATTATAATTTTAAAATTTTTTTAAAATAATCCTTGAATTTAAACATCGATATATATATACTGATATAGTTTAATATCATTCATAATATTTAAAAGTTATAAATAATTATTTTAAAAATTTAAGTTAAATTAAACTAATTAAATTTAATTAATTTTAAATTTTAAATTTTTAAAAATTATCCTTAAATTTAAACATAGAATGATCTCTAACTATTATAGTATCATTAATAATAGTTAAATGTTAAAAATTATTATTAAATGATCCTTTAAGTTTATTACCGGTTTTATAATTTATTTTAGAGTTATTCCTTTTTAAACTTAAGTCCTTTGCATTTATAAAATTTATAAAGAAATGTAATACAACTATACAAATTGATTCCTAGAATTTTATTTCTTACTCTATTGAATTTCTGTGCTTCTGTATAGGGTAATAAAACAATCACCGAAAATAATCATCCCATTAAAGTATCAAAAACCATCCATACTGCTTTGCCCTTGTATACTCAGTTGATATCAAGTTTCGACTCGTCTCTTTTAGACCCAGCAACGCAATACTATAAGTCCAGTTCCAGTAAAAATAGAGAGCAGAATATTCTTAGAAATTTGTCTGTACTACATAAAGGAAAGGAACTTTTGTCAGAGCAAGTGTTATTCTCCTGCAGACTCCTTCATTTCTAGAAAAATTTCAAGTAAATCGTGCGTGATTTGTGGTTATATGCAACGTACGATAGAAATTTATCTTTTTTTAATTTATTTTATTATATTCGTTATGTTATTTTTTTTTTAAATGAAAAAATGAATATTTTTGATAAATAAATTGTATTTAAAATCAGTTTTAAAATATTTGAAAACCAAAAACAGAAAAAAAAACAATATTAAATATTAATTAATAAGAATAAATAATATAACATATTAATAATTATTTATAATAAATTATAATAGTAAAAGTAATATATGATTATTGTCCTTAAGTAATTTATTAGCAACAATAATTTCAGACTTAGTCTTATACTATTGGTTCCCAATTCAACCGATCTGATGTTCAATCGGCTAGTGCTCTGGCCTTTAATGATTCAGGTTCGAATCCTGCTTGATGACATGGATGTTTGTGAATGGTTTGGAATCAACTTTAAAAGGTAGGTCACTGTCTAATTATCCTAAAATGCGCAACAAATGGTCGTAGAGCGACAAACCAAATCATACTCAATTCAATAAAATATCACATGTATTTTCAATAATTATTGCTAATAAATACTTATATAAAAGCAATATATATATATATATATATATATATATATTATCCTCCATAAAATGCATTTATTAAATTCAAAGTTAATTAGATGGTATTTTTCACAAGCTGCTTGCATTACAAATGTATGCTTTTCACATAATAAGTTTAGTATTTTTGGGACCTGATGGTCAAGACTAACCGTTGACTAGCGCTCGGTGCCAGATGTTTCGGATTCCGGCGGTGCCATGGATCTTTGTAGTGGTTCGGGAATCCATTTTGAACAGTAGGACTAATATGACTGTAGAGTATTGGGAGTAGGACTTGTAACCCTACCCCGTAGAAAGAAAAACATCCCCTGTCTCTAAATCTGCCAGTAGGCAGATTTTGGCCTTGGCCCAACATGGGTCTGTTGCGCCAATGAAGAAGAAGATATGTCAGTTTAAATGGCAATTTAATAAATTAATAAAGAGATTTCTCCTCAAAGATAATTATAGGTAGATAGATAGGTTGGGGCTGAATGGGCCGAGTGCTCTGGCGCTGGGTGCCACAAATTTCGCATTCGAGTCACGGCAGTACCATGGATGTTTGTAATGGTTCGAAATCCTCTTTAAACCGTAGGTCCCTTTCTAATATGGGCTCAAACCTCATAAACTACCCCGTAAAAAGAAAACATATCTTTACTCGAAATCTGCCAATAGGTAGACGGTCTTGGCCCAACATGGGTCTGTTGCGCCAATGAAGAAGAATTTTACTATTTCATTGGAATGTAAATGGTGAATACTAATTTTTTAAATTGAAAACTGATGGACATGTATGTATTCCACTTATGTATGACACGTAAAATTCCCTGACGGGTGATAAGAGGAAGAATTTGAGACTTTAGGGGTAATAATAATGGCATGGGAGAAAATCCAGAAAATTTCCATCATTATCGAAGTGAGACACTTTGCATACGTTATCACAATCGCCATCGAGTCTTTTCTTTTCTGAAAGCAATGACTAAATTCATCATCATTTGGATGTATATCTTTCTTCACTACAATTTCTGATAGTTTTATTTAAGTTCTTTATATTGAGTGGCCAAATTATGAAACGCATTTGAGAGTAAAGCTCTCGAAATCTCGGAAAATACAGTGTGTACTTAAATCTAATTTTCATTTTGACAAAAATTGTACGAATTTTGAAAGATTTCAATTTTTTCATTTTTATTTTTAAATTACTTCATTATTTTCACTTTTAAAAATCGGTATCAAAAGATTTTTGTTGAACATCAGTGGGCTTTGTGTTTCATTAACAGCCCACCGACGAGAAAGGAAGAGGAAGACATTGTCTTCCGGAAGGACTTTAAGGGATACTGCTCCACATATGCGAATCCTATGAGAGGGAAAGCCTGGAAATTCTCCACAGGTATCATATCTGACTATACACACAAGACGATTTAATCGCATTTTCACAATAGCCATCAAAACTTTTGGTTTCTGAAAGCACGTGACTTCAACACACAACATCAGAGATTCGAACCTTCTATGCATCATATGTGCCCTCCTGCACATATTACCAATGGGCCAAGAATCGGACATCGAAAAAGATTTTAATTATTGATTTTGTACGCAAGGGGTACTCAAATCGGAAAGTCTTGCGAAATAATAAAAAAAAATTAAGTATTAAAATGACAGTATTTAACATTTACTTAAATCATAATTCTATGAAAAATTTCACGAGACAAAATTATCTTTTTTTATTGTTTTAAAAACCAATCATTAATAAAAACACTCAACTAAAAACTGTCTATAAAAGGAAAATATTACCCCCACCCACAAATGTTATTCGATGTAGAATTGAAAAAAAATCTTTTAACAATTAAAGACTGAGGATTAGTAAAATTATCAAAAATACATTCGGAGTTATTGATTTTCTTTCAAAATTATAAGTAAATCAATATAGGTTTACTTACCAATCAACTTTTGGAAAGGACGTCGCAAGATCATGAAAAGATTAAGATATGTTTTTGAATAATCATACTCAATATTCAGTCTGCAATCAATGCGATTTGATTTACTTTGCACCTGTAACTTGATTTCATTATTAAGCTATGCTCAATTAATATTAACACTTTATAAGCTTACAAAATAACGGTGGGATTAACTAATCAATGTTTTAATCTACAAATTTGCTTTAACAAAAAGTCTTAAAACGTAATTAAATGAAGAGATACAAATTTTTATTTGATATCTGTTTATCTGTCCATATAATCTTTTATGGTCCTTTTTTTTTTACGCATTGGAAACACATCAAAGCTAGAGTTTTATTTTAAAAAATTAGTGAATTAGTTTGTAACATTTTATAAACAAGGCTTGCAGTACAAAAGACGCAGAAATAAAGATTTTGAATCGGCAGCTGAGTTACGCAAAATTTCTTATTAAGTGATAAAGTTGTTATTTCTAAATAGCAAAAACTTTACTAAAAACCATGAAGTATTTTAAGTACCATGAACCAAGTACCTAAGTACCAAGTACCTAGTACTAAGTACCTAAGTACCAAGTACCTAGTACTAAGTACCTACTCAAGTACCAAGTACCTAAAAACCATGAAGTAGATTTTTTACTAAAAACCATGAAGATATTAAACTTTACGCAGGCTATTACACTGTACCCACATAATACTACCATAATTTGGAAAGAAGAGTATTCTTTCCAAATTATGGTAGTATTATGTGGGTACAGTGTAATAGCCTGCGTAAAGTTTAATATCTTCATGGTTTTTAGTAAAAAAAAAATCTACTACAAAATATCAAACTTAAGATATCTGGAGAGCACATTTAGACAGACGGTATTTCAGAGTGCATTCCTAAAATAGACATGCTAACTAATGCCCCTACGTTTGTCAAGTTTTTCATTCTTATGTCATCCTTTGCATTGTGATATACCTTAATTTCCACCCTATAATTCGCAGTGCTGTATAACATGCAGAATCAATTTTTGGCCAGAAAAATTATAGATCTCATATAATTGACACCTGCAGAATTGCATATTTCACAGCTGTCCTTAGATGCATACCAATCAAATTCCGTTTCTATGCCTATATCTTAAAACTCAACAAAAAATTTTCAATTCTAAAAGCGTGTTTGGTTGCCACAAATATATAAACTGAAGAGAGTAAAAGCCAAAAAAAGAAGGCTTAAAACCAAAAAGAAAAAGATGTATTAAGAAGTAAAAAGAAGAAATGAATTAGAATGCATTAAGAAGAGATACAATTAAGAAGTATGGTGTAAAACCAAAAAAGAAATTTCCCGAAGATCTTTAATCTTTTTATTTGCTGTAGCTAATAATCGTGTTAAATATCACAGTTCATCATAAATAATACTTTCTGTAAAGTGTTTTTAATTCTGATGTATAATTTTATTGAAGGCCATTTTTTATCCATTACCAATCACCAATGTATGATCTACGTCGCATTTTGTCAAATTTTGTAGAAGTACGGCTACTTATCCATCACCCATAATTTCCGCCTATGATAAAAAAAATTTTTTTTTTTAACATTTAATCTTTATATTGATTGTAACTTATAATCTTGTTAAGTATCATAATTATAAATCAGACTTTCTCTAAAAAAAAGTGTTTTAATTCTTATCTATAACTCTATTCTGACTTTCTCTAAAGTGTTTTATTTCTTATCTATAACTCCATTCGTTTTTCATCCATTAGCAAGCACTAATATGTGATAGTGAACAAGTATTCTAGTCACATTTTATCAAATTTTGTAGAAGTCCGCCTACCTTTTCATCATCCACAATTATGTTTCCTTTTTTAAGCTGTTTATTTTATTCTAACGTTATTTAATTTTTATGTTTGCTAGAGCTAATAATCTTGTTCAATATCACAATTAATAATAAATAAGAATTTCTGTAAAGTGCTTTTAATTCTCATCCATAACTTCATTCAAGGCTATTTTTTATCTATTAGCAAGCACCAATGTGTAATCAACGTCTCATTTTATAGAAGTCCGCTCCTTTTCATCATCCACAATTAAGTTTCCTTCATTATCTTTAGAAAATTGTTTGGTGCCAATTTTATCGAGTTGATTTTATGAAACTCTCGGAAGAAAAATACATCTGCAGATTGTACGCAGCAGCCTATTATGTCCCCAAAAAAAAAATATATATATATTTTGTAACTTATAATCCACGTATTATCGGCAGGAAATTACGGTATTAAAAATATCGAAATCGTGGCCCAGTAGTAGCTTCATTATTAGCTTGCAGGAGTATTCAAATTTTTAACCACTTTCGGAAACGGAGGAGCTTAATGTTCTTAGAAACAATTTTTATATAAGCAATTCTATAGCCTGATAGCAGCTTCAGGATTTTATCCATGAGTCTCGCAAATTCAGTAATTGCCCTTAAAAGACCTCAGTAAACAAAGCCTTTCCTAACCTCACCTCGCCTATACCTACACCATGTTATTTGATTCCCTTGTACTCTTTACTATTTTTAAATTCCTTCTATTAGCTCACACTCTCCCTATATATATCTTGTTCAAATTTTCAATCGTTCATAAAACACTTTTTTATTCATCCACTCAAGTTCAATACATTTTTTTCAACTTGTAGTGGAGGACACTTGATGTTAATAGTTTTTCAAATATTAATTCATTAATTAAATTTAATTAATTAATTTTAGTTTTTTCAGATTTAAGTTGCACGTATCTAATAATAGATGGCGCCAGATGTAAAAGCAAAATTTCAACTTTATTTGTAAAGGACTTTTCTGCGATATAGTAAAAAAAGTAGGAATTGACTTAAAAAAAAAAACTTTTTTTACATTACTTGCTTATTGTTACCTTACTATCATATTATCTATTTAATTATTTTCTCAATGTTATTTTGTATGTTGAAAACATCTATGATCTTTTCGCCTTGTAGTTATGCATGCATCCATTTCCCATTATGTAAGTGTAATGAAATTTCTGATTACTATTAATATTATTATTATCATTACTATCTATATCAACCAGTTTATATTGATTTATTTTATAGTAAAATAAAAAATATACCCATAGAATATATTTCTTTTATTCTTATTTGAAACTCATGGGTTAGCTTAATTTTTAATTTTCATTTAATGATTTGTGTATTTGGCTATTATTTTCTGTGATTTTGTCATGGCACTGATAATTGACATTATTTGTTACACAAATAATTTAATAATTTTGAAAAAAATGATTATGTAAATATCTTGTATCACCAAACGTTTGTGTATGTGTGTGTGTTTGTTAAATAAAATGAAGAAAACATAAGAAGGTATTTAAATATAGAACACTCAATCTTTAATGCAACACCACAAAGAAACCTTACAACATATACAGCTACTTCTGTGGTACAGAAATTCATAAATAGTAGTGCTATAACGTACTGTTTTTTGGGCTCTGATCATATGGATTTCTTAGACATTTGGTTTACAAGGGGAAAATGAAATAAAAAGTCTACTCACAATTCAGTTAAGCAGCTTAACTGCTCTTGAAAAAGCAAAATTTTCTGACAAATATTAGGATTTATTTTATGCGATTTTTAAATGTTCAAAATAAGATTTTTTTATAAAATTACACAAATTCATATATTTTACTTGCTATAAACAATGGAATTTTATTATTTTTATTTTTTATTTTTTAAATTGTAATTATTAATAAAACATCACGTATGTTTAGAGACAGGATATTAAAATAACCAATTTTAATTAATTTATTAAATGCTTGTCATTAAAGGAAACAAATCCATTATAGCACTCATTATAATACATATATTTACTTTTTGACCACAGCATTGCAAACAATATTTTAATCATCAAAATCAATAATTTAATATTTTAAAAAAACAATAATTTAATCAAATATTTTAATCATAAAAATTCATAATTTAATATTTTAAAAAACAATATTTTAATCATACAATCAAATAAATTTTCTTTTTTTGCACTGGTTTTTATACCTTTCTTTACAAAAGTATTCTTTGATAAAAGCAAACTAATATTAAATTTTTTTCGACATTACTTTCAGACTTATATTTACAAAAACAAATTCAATGAATACAGAATATACAATTTTTTTTTTCAAAATCATTTCGATGATTACAGTTGGCTTACATTACCAAACCGTAATGTTTCAATATACATAAACACTCTTTAAATTAATGTTAATTTCTGAAATTACTTTATCAAATCAATTTTTTATAATCAAATGTGATAATTAATTTTTAAGTAATGAACGACTGAAATAATTTTCACTTTTTTTTTTTTTTTCCAAAAGTGGATATCCTTCTTAGAAACTGACAGAAATGTACAATCATATGACTTTATCAACTAGACTCGATGCGATTTACCCAAAGATGATGAGCTGTACTGCAAAGATTTCGCTATCAAAGTACTTAAAAAATACAAACGTAAAGCTGTTCAATACTGCAGTGAAGTGTCAAGTTGATAGCGAAGATTCGCCTGGGATTAGGGACTTGGTAACTGTACATGTCCCGAGTCCTTTAATGAAGTCACTCAGCTTGGTATGAACCAGAACGCATTGAATAATACGTATCATAGCTTCAAACGAACGAAAAGTTTGTTTAATATGGTTGTCTTTGGTTTGGAAGCAAAATTCTATCGCCTGTACAAATAGGAAAAACAAAATAAAGGGCAGGGGGAAAGGTATACAGTCATGAGTTACAATGTACAAAGTTGCATATCACTGGCTACTCGAAGCAAAAATTCTTGCACAGAAACAACCTTGATTCTTAGGCTCCAACTGAAGGCGAATTTCAACTGGCCGTTTAGTCGGTCTTAGTTATACTTCGATAAGGTTGACTAATTGCAATGCCCCCTGATGAAGACATGATTTTTTGACTTTTTTTTTTCTCTCTCCATAATGAAAGTGTACTGGAAGTTCTACTTTTCTGTTAGTCTCGTGAGAGTCTCTGCGGCCAGCTGCTCTTGCTGTCTCTCCAGGCCATTCACCATGTTTTCGATGTTCTTCAAGTCACTAGAAGAAGACACTGAAGATGGTCCGACAGAGCCATCAGAGCTGCCGCAATCTGAACCATGTGGCGACACAGCACCGAGTTTGTTTAGGGAATTGTGATTGAGGTGGGGGCGAGACTTCCAGAGGAGCCGTCGTAAGGTGACGTGGACAGTGGTGACCTTACCACTTCGGTTGGTACAGTGAGAGGCGTCGCCGGCGTGGTACTGGTCATTGTGGTGAGTGGTAGAGGATAAGGTGAGAATCTGTGAGACTTCACCTTGCCACCAACTGTTCCGGCCGTCGCCAGAAGACCTCCGTTACCAGATGCCCCAGTTGGAAGAGAACCGTCCAATGCATGAGTTGGGGGATAGCCGTGGAACATGGAGTGACCGGCAGCAAACGCCAGTTGAGCATTCAGCAAGAGGTTGTGGCCCATACTGGAAGTGAGCCAACGCCTTGCGAAGAGGAATTCAGCGAGCTTTGAGCCAGATGAGAGGCAGTAAAAGCTGCTGGAGATGGATGGCCGCTGGAAGTGAACAATGACAGAGGTAAAGGATGACTGGGACCTGAGGAACAAGTGACTCCAGGCAGGAAAAGCTGTGAAAGAGGTAAATGGTTCATGCTCGAAGAGTACAAAGCTGGTGGATATAAATACGGCAGAAGATGTGGGTGTGGCATGCCAGGGCCGACGGTCACATTCGGTTGCACTGATTTTGGTAGTCCAGATAAACTGTCCAGGCATTCATTTTTGTAATCCCTTGACGACCCGTTGTGTTCTAAATTATTTAGGGAAGATAGTGGTTTTTCCATGCTGTCGTCATTGCTGTCATCTCTGTCTTTGGTGCATCCATTTTCTCTCCTTTCATCTCTGGACGATACATCTGCAATAAAATTTTGTGTTTTAAAGGATTAGTACAGACATATATCAATAATAATAAAGTCAAAATTTAATTTTTGAAAAATTGAATTAAATTAATTTAGAATTAAAATTTAAAAAATTGAAATTATCAATTTTTTCAATAGGAATTCTTAATAAATGTAGTTATTCTACATTTAGCTATGGAAAACTCAATAAACCAATTTTTTTTTCAAAAACTATAAATAAAAAAAATACTGATACAAAATTACTAATATTACTATTTTTTAATTTATAAAGATTATATCTTTTGAAAACTTCATTTCAGGAAGTAAAATATGATTATATTAAATTAAATCAAATATGATTATATTAATATAAATAATAGAATTTAATCGAATTATTTATGTTATTCGATTAAATAATTATATTAAATAAATCAAATTAATTATTCTGATTATATTATATTATAGATTATATTATTAATCAAATACTGAATTGATTGATTAACAAACAGCCTCCATTTTTTTGCTTGAAATATTAATAATATTTTGTTTTAATATATAGGATGATTATAATTAAAGTTCCACTTTCAAAATGCTGTAAAAAAAGAACGACTCGTCACAATGAGTTCAAATTTGAACTGAAGCTACTTGAAGAAAGAAGATATATATATATATTAATCATTTAATTAATTTAAGTTATGTTTATATATATATATATATATATATAAGAACATAATACATAATACATACATAAGTTAAATTAATTAAATGATTTTATATATTTCACATATTATTTCCCAAAATATTTTTTTTTAGGTATCATTTGAATTTAATATCTAATCAGAAAATTGTGTACGACGCTTAAATATAACATAAATATTTTTCACCTGTAGCATATTTTCCCACTTAAAAATGAAAAACATATAAATACCCTTTAAGAAATTAGTACAAGGTAAAAACCATAAATCCGTGCATGCATTTTTATCAGTTCCTAACAGAATCATAAAAGAATTGTTATTCCTAACACCAAGCGAACAAGAGATCACTTTTTTTTTTTCTCTCATTTCAAAAGGAATGGAAATAATCAGATATCTAATAAATCCTGCCAACAACTTCAAGCCTTGTTTCAATTCATTTTGCAGAAACAAAGAACTCGGCTCTCCAGCTATTGGCCGTAATAAAAAGCTACAATGTGCATCATATATCTTTTGTCAAAAGACAGTTTCCTTAAAAAATGAATGTCCAAAATGGCCACCATAAACTTGATAGGTATGAAAAGAAGCAGAAAATGGGAGGGAAAAAAAAGTGGACTTGGAGTTCAGTGGTTGGGCCACGCCTAGTCATTTTATAGGGACGGCAAACGATTCTGGCGAACATGTTCCATGTCATTTGGAATTAAGAATTGTAAGGGCACTCATTTTTTTTTTTCTTCCTTTTCGTTTTTAAAACTATTACTTCTACAGCCACGACCACTTTTATCGTGTTATCATTTGTACAAGAGTGCTTTTTGGTACTCTTTTTTGGAATGGACATTAGTTAACGGTCGAAGGATAATGAATTCTTTGTAACTGACCAGAAAAATTGAACTTTTTTTTTTTTTTTAATGCGATAGATTTTTCTGCTGGAACGGAAATTTTATTTTAAAGCGTGTTTAAATATATGTCTCCACTTTAATTAGATGAAAAAAAAGGTTTTGTCCTAAATGTTGTTTATTTTATTTGTACCATTTTTTTTTAATTTGTCCATGACGCTTTTCAGATTAAAGTAGATTTCTTACAAATAATAAGGATACTGAATAAAAGGGCACAGAACTTAAAATAAAAGGACACTGATTAGAAAATGCGATAGATTTTTCTGCTGGAATGAAAATTTTATTTTAAAACGTGTTTTAAATATATGTTTCAGTATAATCACATAAAAAATCGCTTTGTCCTAATTGTTGTTTATTTTATTTGTACCATTTTTTTTAATTTGTCCATGACGCTTTTTTATAGATTAACATAGATCTGATAAAAATAATAAGGATACTGAATAAAGAATATTGAAATATATAGCGTGAAAACAAGGCATTAAAGATCAGAATTGGAAGTGATTATTAATTAATTAATGACAATTAATTAATAATCACTAATCACTAATGATCTATAATAATCTGAAAATAATTCTTATATATTTTTTTTTACAATGAGAACAAAAGAAAAAAAAATCGCCAAAAATAGTCTTCTTTAATTAATATTCGTCGCCAAGGGATTAGAGGGGAAAAATGTATTGATTTATTGCTATTACAATATTTATATTTAATAAAAACTTTATAAAATTTTACATACTTAAAATACACCAAGGAATAATTTTCAATACCAACGCTATTTTTAACATATTTTTAAAATTATTTATACAAATTTTTAATACGATATTTATATCTAATTAAAAGTGATCTAAAATTAAAATTCCCCATATTCCCCAAATTTCCTTTGAGTAATTCCCTAATATAGAAAAGTAGGGATAAAAACAAATCTCTCTGCAAAATTAAATAACCAAATCTTTAAAACATATTCAGCGAAATAATATTAAAAAGAAAAGAAAAGTTTTTAGTTTTGTTTCTATCTGTCTCTCATTAATTTTATTCAAAAAATAATGAAATAATTAATCCCGAGTTTAAGTAATACACCAATTATGAATTAAAACGGGTTCCGTCCACGCAAAAACACCTCCATTTTACAATGAGAAGAGAAACAAAAAAAAAAAACAAAATCGCCAAAAATAGTCTTCTTTAATATTATTCGTTGCCAAGGGATTAGAGGGAATAACTTATAGAATTATTGCTATTACAATACTTATATTTAAATAAAAACTTTATAAAATTTTATATACTTAAAATATACAGTGGAATAATTTTTAAAACCAATGCTATTTTTGTAAAATATTTATTAAATTATTTATACAAATTTTAATACAATATTTATATCTAATTAAAGTGATCCTAAAAATTAAAGTTCCCCATATTCCCTATCTGTTGAATTTCCTTTGAGTAATTCCTAATATAGAAAAGCAGGGATAAAAACAAATCTCTCTGCAAAATTAATTAACCAAAATTTTAAAAACATTTTCAGTGGAATAATAATAATAAAAAAAAGTAAACTTTTGTTCTTATCCTATCTGTCTCTCATTAATTTTATTCAAAAAATAATGAAATAATTAATCCCCAGTTTAAGTAATACACCAATTATGAATTAAAACGGGTTCCGTCCACGCAAAACACCTCCATTTTACAATGAGAAGAGAAAAAGGAAGAAAAGAAAAAAATCGCCAAAAATAGTCTTCTTTAATTAATATTCGTCGCCAAGGGATTAGAGGGAATAACTCACACAGTGCGGCTAGCTTAAATTAAGCTGGAAGCATTTTAATTTTCCTTCCGACTTCGTCCATTTTTTTTTTTTTTATTGAATTATTGCTATTGTTGCTACTCCTCTTATTAGAACTGCAGAGACTTGAGGAGGAAACTCAATTAAATGCCTTAAAGATAGCTCCCTTTGCCATAAAACCATTTAAGCAGTGAGAAGCGACGTTCGGATGAAATAATAATCCTCTGAAGAAAAGAAAGAATAAGAGAATGATGAAGTTAAAAAAAAAAATCATTCATTCTCTTCAGAAAAGTTAGCGAATGCGGTCTGCTTAGCGGATATGGGCTTAAGGAAGGGGTGAATGCTATCATTTCTTTAAAAGTTCTTTTCTTTTTCTTTTTATTTCTTTTTTTTTACAATAGAGAATGGATTTTATGGTTGCTTCTTTAATTAGCAACAGAGTTTAATCTGGATAGACGAAAGTGATATCGTGGTACTTTTTTTTTTTTTCTTGTGGCAATTGCTTTAAAAAACTGATCATTTTCAATTGGCCATCAATAATTCGATTCGTAAAAGTTTCGTAAAATGATTACCATCATAAAAAGGAGCATGATATTTTTAATGTCCACAAAACGTTTGGAGATTGATTTTATGGCCACTATGTTAATTAGCCACAGAGCTGTGCTATGAATAGTCGAAAGTGATACATGTTTTTTCCCCCTTCTTGTGACAATTGTAAAACTGTTTCAGTTCCCTATTGTTCTGACATGACATTTAATAACAATAAAATACATGATTTTATTTATTTTTGAGATTGGGAGATTGATTTTATGGCTGCTTCTTTTAATTAGCTGCAGAATTGTGCTATGAATGGTCAAAAGAGATACCGGGTTTCCTTTTTTTATATATCTTGTGATAATTGTTTGAAAATTGTCAATTTTCCATTCTCCATCAATAATCGGTTCGTAAAAATTTATAGAATGATTATCATCATGTGCGAGCATGATATTGTTCACTCATGCCATTTTTAATTACCGCACAACATTTGAAAGATGGATTTTATAGTTGCTTCTTTTTAATTAACCACAGAGCTGTGCTATGAATAGTTGAAAAGATATCGTGATACTTTTTTTAATTCTTGTGATAATTGTTTGAAAACTGGTAGTTTTCAATTGTCCATGATCGATTCGTAAAAATGTCATATGATTATCATCCTGTGAGCATGATATTTCTCTGATAGAGTATTTTTTTAATGTCCACAATACAAAGTAAATTATTTTTAGTTATATTTATATTGGAGATGGATTTTATGTTGCTTCTTTTAATTAGCTAGAGAGGCTAATTAATGAATGGTCGAAAGTGATACCGTGATACATTTTTCTTTCCTTGTGGCGATTGCTTAAAAACCGATAATTTACAATTGCCCATCAATAATCGATTCGTAAAAATGTCATAAAATAGTTATCATCATGTGCGAACATGATATTGCTCTGATAGGATATTTTTTTGCTATCCACAAATAAGTAAATGATTTTTATGGTTACTTCTTTTAATTAGCCACAGAGAGAAGATTCGACGAGATTATCTTTTATTTCTGTGACAATTGTTTTGGAAACTGTCAATTTTCATTTTATTAATATTCAAATTCGTAAAAAATTCCAAAAATGATTAACTCCAAAACTAATTTTATTCAAAATTTATCATTAATATGGATATTATACAGTTAAAATTCCCTTTTATTTAGATAAGCCCCTATTTTGATTTCCCCCCCTCCCCCCCCCCCGTCCTTCTGACAGAAACCAAGAAAACATCCTTCGTACGAATCTCACATTCGACACGGAAGTTGATGATTCGATTGTAAACTGCATGAGTAAGTCTGGCTGGCTGCTAGAGGGAATTTTCCTGATTTTCTTACATACGACATGCAAGTGAGAGGTAGATACTTCTAAAACTCCTCCCGGACAACAATGTCCACCCCATAATTGCCTCACGGTGGGCTGTTAACTGTATATATATATATATATTCCTTCTAATGCAGCTGGCAAATAGACCGTGATCTTTTTATGCTATAATTCTGCTCCGACGTTACTCACTTTGCACTACCCAGGAGTGCGTGTGAAGGAAGGACGTAACAATGCCCACAACGCTCTAGGATCCTATTAGGACCGGGACCTACGGTTTAAAGTGATTCCGAACCACTACAGACACCCGGGATTTGAACCCGATACCTGTGGTACCGAGCGCCAGAGAGACCATTCAAGACCCCGAAAATTCATATTGGGTTCGGCCGGGATATACATACATAAAAAGAACAAAACTATAGTACATGTAAAAGTTAGAAAAGAGCATCATTCTCACCGTCTTTTCCGCAGGAGAGCGATGCCACGGATGCTTGCAGGTCGGCGGTGCCCCCTACGTCCACCTTCTCGTCGTCATCGCTGGACTCCTCGGCGTCGTGGTGCGCCCCGCCCCGGACGTGGAGGGGAGGGGAGGTGCTGCGCCCCCGAGTGGTGGGGCGACTGGCTTCGCTGCTGGCTCAGGAGCATCGCCTGGCGCCTGGGGAACGGATGGGCACGTTACTAAACAAGGAAGAACCGCACACCATCACATTCCTCAAGAGGATTACCCGCGTCACATTTGTTTTTGTTCATTTCAAAATCATTGCTTAAAATACTACATTTGTATTTTTTTTACTCTGTTCATTTTTAATAATAATTGGTTAAACTGTGTTAGCATCGTTTGCTTTGTTCATTTCAAAATCATTGCTTAAAATGTATTAGAATCTCATTTTTTCGTTCATTTTAAAAACATTGGTCAAAATGCTTTAGCACTTTTTACTTTTGCTCATTTTAATAATTATTTAAAATGCATTAGTTTCGTTTGTCTTTGTTGATTTTAAAAATATATATAGTTACTATTCATTTTAAAATCATTAATTAAACCTTTGTATATTTTGCTTTAACTCGTTTAAAATTCCGTTAACTGATATGTATTACATTTTTGTATTTATTACTTTTTAATTATTGAAGTTACTTTAAATGAAGTTTTATTCTCCATAAAATATAACATTTAATATTTTTGAAAGGCTTTAGAAAAATTTCTATTATTATTAAACAAAAAATTGCTATTTTAGAAGGCTTATCTTTAAGATTCTAGATTTCTGAACAATAATAAATTAAGTGATTTGCTTTTGGATTTTTTTAAATGACAATCGTTTTAAGAGATCAGTAATGTTTTTGTCTCAAAATTGTATAAATTTAAAAAAAAAGAACATTTTATAGATTTTTTTATTAATGCAACTTTAACCATAAATTTCTGTTTCATCTGTTATATTTAGAAGGAATTCACTTGTTAATGTTTAAGAACAAAGTTTTTGTAATTTTTAATTTTTAAACATAACTTCCTTACTGAGTTAATGAATGATGAAATAAAATTATAAAGAGATTAAAAAAGAAGGAACATTGTATTATATAGTATTCTTTCAGGATTAAACTCTCCAATAACAGCAACAACGAAAAAATGCAAAAGAACAAAAGGTCAAGTATTAATCCATCATTAAAGTAAATATGTATATATTTCAGGCTTTACACTAGATATCGAAGCAGAACTATTTTAAAATTAATGAGTAATTTTGTGATCAGGTTATCAATTATCCTCATCATTATCATTATCCTTGCTTTTATATTTTTTAAAACTCTACTGAGCTTTTTCTTTCTGAAATTAAAAGGAAAATCAAAGATCGAATTGAACAGAACATTCTTTTTAATATAACACACTCAATAATTAAAAAAAAAAATTGCCTGAACTCAAACTCAACATTATTATTAAGACGAAGAGAACAGCAAAATAACACTACTGGACAAACACCCTACACCGAGTCGCAGACCAGAGACGGCAAATTTTTGTGAAATAGAGCAACAAAACCAGATCCACCTGAACCGAAAAGCGCACATCTTTTAATTAACTACCTTGGCCAGTAAAATGGAAATGCCGGTAAAGTGAAAAGGAGGAGATGGTTCGACCCTCCTTGTCGAGTGTTTGCCCCTGTCTTCTTGAACTACCGAATGGTTAAGTGCTCTGTCAACACCCAACCTGTCCCAGACGGTCGCAGCACGCTTCGATTCGGGTGGATAGTAGTGGCGGGCCATTAAAGTCGAGGGCCTGCAGGAGAGTTGGGAGTGTTTTTAAGGAGGTCCTCACGGCATTGTTTGAAGAAGATGGGTCGAGGAAAGGGTGGCGGACTTTGAAAAACTTCTTTAAAAGAAAGTAAGTACTGATTGGGTGGGTGGTCAAAGTAGAATTTAAGTAGTAAGTGTTCCTTTAAGATTAACTAAATCTGACTGTTGCATGAAGATACGATCATCAGTTAAAATAATCATTCAAAGATATAATATATAGGATTACTGGAATTTTCTGCAAAAGAGCCACTATTAATAATTTAGGTGATCACATAAAAATGTGATAATGTGATGGCAGTAAGCATAATAATGATGGCATAATGTGATAGCAGTTAGCTTTTCAAAGAACATATTCATATTTCTACAATCAATTTGAAATATATCATCATCATCAGTGGCGCAAAGCAGCCCCATGGTGGGCCAAGGCCGTCTAACAGTTGGCAGATTTCGAGACAGGAGATGTTTTCTTTTAGAGGGTAGAGTTGTCAGTCCTATGCCCAACAGTCATATTAGGCAGGATCTACGGTTTAAAGTGAATTCTGAAACCGTGTGAATCGTCCTGGCACCACCAGGACTCGAAACCGAAACCTGTGGCACCGAGCACCAGACACTCTGCTATTAGGGCCATTCAATTTGAAATATTACATAAGCTTTATCTTAAACTGTTTTTTTCCACTAATTTACGTGGACCCAGGGCCGTATTGACCATGTCCTTTTGAACAACTGAAAGTGGACTGCAACGACGAACGCTGTTACTCATTTAGCACCATCCACGGGCACGTGTAGCTTGAAGAAATGCTACGGATGCTAGTAACACTACCACCCCACAATGCACTGTACGAACTTACTAGACTGGGGCCTACGGTTTAAAGTGGATTCGAACCAATACAAAAATTCATGGCAATGGCCGGGACTCGGACTCATTACCCACTATCACCGAGCGTCAGAGCGCTAGTCCGGGCCATCAGGCTTATCTTTATCTTAACCTATTACAAGCTATTATTTTCAACCGATTAAAGGAAAAAACCTTCGAAAATATTTGAGTAATATCTTACCTTAAAAAATTAATAGATTAAATTGACAAAACTAATTTTAATAAGAACGATTTTTATTAAAAAGCACATTAGAAATTTAATTTGGGAAATAGAACAATTTAAACATAAACAGCCTCAGAAATCCGTGCTCAGACAGCTGATATCTTTTTTTTAAAAACAAGAAATTAGCAAATTTAGTCAATGAAAAGAAATTTTCACTCAATGAATTTTGAAAATAAATAAAGATAATAATTTTATTTTAATTGGTTACTTGTCATTCCAACATTTTTTTAGTTCTTCTGCTAGACAATAGATGGCGCAGTTCACCTAACGACGTTTTTTCAACAAATCCGGTAATCAAAGTTCAAAATGATTTTCTTTCAAACAAAATTTCGTTTAGAATTTGACACTAATTTCGATTTTATTACGATAAATAGATCTATACAGTAAAAAAAATCTTTTGTTTAAATTTAGCTTATCTCAATTTAGAAAAAAATTTTAATTTTTAATAAAAGAAGAAAAAAAAATTGTTCTGTGTTTGTTCTTTGCATTGTTAACTAATATCTATTCGTTACACATTTGCTTCTGATATTTATTAACTTTTATAGATGCTATTAACTTTTTATAATGACTCTCTCGTATAATTTGCATCAAAATTGATCAAAATATACTTACTTTTTTTCTTTTTGCCAGCTCCAGTGTCTCTAAAACCTTTTTGGCAAAAGGATTATTATCAATCTTTAACTGTGTTATCTGAAAAAGTAAACAAACAATCAATTATTTTAAATGTTTAGAAAAAAATTTTCAAAAACAAAACAAAAATATAGTTGAAAAATCAAAACAATTAAAGTTTAGGTATATTTAATTTTAACCAAAAATTTAATTTTTTTTTTAATAAAACTATTTTGATTATGCATTAAATAAATATAATTTAACATATTTATTACCAACACCTTATATTAGAATATTTTTTTTTTTTCGTGTAAAAGTAAAAAAAATTAATAAATGAAACGTATTTGAAAGACATTAAAGGTTATTTACATTGAAAGAAATACGTCTATTTATGTATAGTAAAATTATTATCATAATAACAAATTAAATAATGGAAAAAGCATATTTATCAGAATTTTTTTTTTCAATGAAGGTTAATTTAATTTTGCCATTGAACTTCTGTATTGTAATAATATAAATTGTAACTAAGATTTGTGGTATATTTTTAGAAAAATATTCAAAAACAAACAAATTAAGGTTTAAAGTATGTTTAATTTTAACCGAAGTTTAATTTTTTTTTAATAAAAATATTTTGATCATGCATTACATAAATATAATTTAACATATTCGTCAACAACCTCTTATGTTAGAATCTTTTCTTTTTTTCTTATAGAAATATAAAAATTTTTTAATAAATGAAACATACTTTTTGAAAACCATTAAAGGTTATTTACATTTAAAGAAATGTTTATATTTATGAATAGTATAATTATTATCAAAGAAATAATGGAATTTTCAATAATTTATCAGAAGTTTTCATGAATGTTAATTTAACTTTGCCATTGAACTTTTTCATTCACAATATAAATTGTAACTAATATTTATGGTATAATTTAGATAAAAAAATCCATTTAAACTTTTAGTTTAAATATACAATAGATAAAAATATTTCATTTTTTTGTAATATAAATTATAAATTCTTTAAAACTATTTTTGCATCCGCCATTGTGTTTGGAGATGCATTTACATAACCATAATGATTTTTTTTTTTTTTTTTTCATATTTGTGTATTTTGGGGTATTTCTAATATAATGAGTTTCTTATTATTTTAGCTTTTGCATAATTTTAATAACTTCCGCTATTTTTAGAAAATTTTTACTACAATTAGCTGATGCAGTATGTTGTAAAAATTACTAAGCCAAAAATTCTTTAAAATTATTATTTATTTATTTTTTATTTTTATGATTCGAAAAGGTATGTTATTGTTATTGTTATTTTTTTTTTTTAATTTAGATTTAATTCTTACGAGAATAGCAATTACATAGTTTACATTGACGATTTTAATAAAAAAATATAATGTTTTTAAAATTTTTTTGTTCATTTCGTTAACGTTTATTTGTAAAGAATTTTGTTTTTGTTTTTTAATGAGCTATGATCATATATTTCGATATAGAAAATCTTCATTAATTTCATGTAATTAAAAGCTTAAATATATTTTTTTTAATTTTACAAACTTAATGTCTTTTTTCCTACGTAATAAAAGAAAAAACTTTTTTGTCGTATTTTTACTATTTTCAAATTCGTTTTGAATTATTCAAATACTTTCTTTAATTTTATTTCAGATTTTTATTGAAAGTTAAAATATCACCATTAGATCTTTTTTTTAAAAAATCCTTGTTTTTTTTTTTGTTCTGTGTTTTAATATTATGTAAATTCTATAATTATAATAAATTTAGAAGTAGAAAATTACCTGTTTATTAATTTTAATAACTGTGAAATAATATAATTAAATATTAATTAATATTTTTTTTTTTTAAAAATGCATTTATTTGCCCAAATTTTGCCTATAAAAGTTATGATTAAAATTAATAATATTATTACTAAGTAATGATATATTATCTCTAAATAATATTTGTTAATAATATAATGATATAAATATTATAGTAATATTTTATTTTGAATTTCTAGAAACCATAGGATTAAAATCAATATTTCTATTCAAGATTCAAACGTATTGTAAATTTTCATCTCTTCACATGTTTGAAATACCTAAGAAAAATATTGCAAATGCTTTTTTGAAAATAAACTTCTCAAAAAGACATTTGCAATAAAAGGGAACAATACATTTCATGAGTATACAGTTTTCATACCTACTGCATTCGTCATTGTATTTCAACTATTCTTTTTGTTTTTATAGAAATTTTCTGAAACTGAACTTTTCCGAATTTAATATTTCAGCATTTCTTACAAAATATGCATTCATCACACAAACGGGTTTTTCCTCGGTGTCACTTTTACTGGATAACAGTCATATATTTAAAATATTTATATAATTTTGTTATATATTTATTATTATATGTATATTTTTCAATGCCAGACAATTCATTATTAAGTCATTGGCCACTGATACATGAGTACCATAGCAAATTCAATGTTACTCAGACTGTGCCACAAAGAGCAGCTTTACTACACTCACTAGAAAGAAATAAGAGAGAACGGTTCTTTCTAGGGAAGAATTTTCAATGATTATTGTCCTGCTTTTGTGCTTCAAAAAATTTAAATTGGTCAGTTTAAAAGTCTATGAGAGGGAGACACTGTAATAACAATTTAAAATAAATAATGTTTTTAAATAATAATTTAATAATTGTCCTTTTGAATGCATGCTGGCTAACAAAGATTATCATTAAGTCATAAGTGAAATATAAGTGCATCATTATACAATTAAAGTTAGATTAAAAAATATATATAACATTTTATGTATACACAATCATATTTTAAGATTTTGTAAAATAGTTTGCTTTTACTTTAAAAATTGGGTTAATATTGTTTTCATTTCATAAAAATTTATGTTTGGTAATTAAATTCAGCTATTTTAATAAATGGTTGTTTGAACTGTAAACTTTAACTAAAAAGTTAAGAGATAATTTCAAAATGTGAGGTAAAGGATTACTTAACTCCAATCGTACTTTCTATACCTTACATATTTACATAATTTTCTACTAAATATTTTGACACCTTAACGAATGAAAAATTATGTACATATCATTTACTGTACATAATTAAGGGAAATATATTTATGAGTAAAACGTTTTTAACAAAAAAATTCAGAGATAATTTCAAAAAATGGATTATTTAAACGCAAGAGTTCTTTCTATACATTCCATATTTATATAGCTTTCTAACAAATATTTTACATCTTAACGAAGGAAAAAAAATTACATACTCATATTATTTACTATACATAGTTAAGTGAAACATTGAGTAAAGCTTTTTTTAAAAGACAATTTCAAAAGGAGGGGAAAAAGGATTACTTTAAACGCAATCGTACTTTTTATACCTTCAAATTACATGATTTTATACTAAATATTTCTGACATCTTAACGAATGAAAAATATTACACACAAGTTACTTCATTTTATGCCATTTATTATAAATAAATCTAAACGAAACATTTTTATGAGTAAAACTTTTAACAAAAGTTAAGAAATAATTTCAAAAATGGGAGGGGGAGAAATCAGTAGTATTTTTAAAAATAATCCTGAAAAAAATTGCATTTCCTATACCTCCCATATATACATAATTCTTTTACCCTAGTATTTCTGACATCTTAACAAAGGAAAAAAATTACCTACAAGTTCCATCATTTTTGTCATTTATTATACATATTTGAGCGAAATATTTTTATAAACAAAACTTTTTAACAACGGAATTAAAAAGACGATTTAAGAAAAAAAGGATTACTTAAACTCAATCGTACTTTCTATACATTCCATATTTACATAACTTACTACCCAAATATTTCTGACATCTTAACAAAAAAAAAAAATTAAGTATAAAATTCATCATTTTATCACATATTTTCGAACGAAATATTTTTATTAAACAAAAACTTTTAACAACGCAAAAGTTAAAAGAGACAATTTAAGAAAAGAGGGGATTTACTTAAAACCCAATCTCACTTTCTTTAATTGCCTCACACATTTCGCTTTTTAAAAACCTCCGTTTCAAACCTTCCCCCGACACAGTTTGGTAATCGATACCGTCATTCCCTGTACTTGTCCTCGTTAACTCACTACACACAAACAGAAAAAAAGAGAAAAGAAAAAGAAAAAATCTTTGCACTTTGATTTTTCCATCTCCCCCCCCTTTACATGACCAATCCCTGGTCGGCTACACACCCATGAAGAGAACTCTAATTAGCACGGTTACGGAATCGGTTTCACGTCACGATTCAGCGTGAAAAGACGTCACGCAAAACGCCAGCACGCATCAGTAATTGGAGCTGCTCCTTATCATCATGGTGATGTAGAGAGAGAGAGAGAGGAGCACCGGGAGCAAAGAGGATCATTAGAGGCAAGGGCGCGAATGATGAAGCGGCCGTTTGTCGCCTTCTGTTCGTTTTAATTGCAAAGCGGTGACAATTTAAAAGGAGTGTTTTCAAATCATCGCATCATTAATTGGTTCTTGACTCGTTATGACTTTTCTTGTCCTTGCTTTTATCATTTCGTTGCCCACTAATGTTTGATCATTTTTTCTTGAAACCACTAATGAACGTTTGCGCTGCGTTCGTTTGAGAGGCAGATAGCAGGAAGTGGGAGATAGTTTTTGAAATGCTAGGTGCTAAGTGTCACTGGATTGCATGCCGATTTTGTTTTCTGGACGAAGAAAAAAATGAAAGAAATAAAAAAGGATTGTTAGTTCAGTTGAAAGCAATTTTTGTTTTTTTTTGTTTTTAAGGAAAACCTAAGTGGTTCTCTGATTGGTGACAGTTAAGATATTATTTGGATGAAATTTTTAACTATGTTCAATTATTCTCACGTTTCAGTTTCCTTTGTGACATTTTTAAATGTTGCTGGTTATACCTTGGCTGCTCTGTTATATAATAAGAAATAAAAGAAGGATTGTTAGTTCAGTTTAAAAGCATAAGTGGTTCTAAGACTGGAGACAGATAAAGTCATCATTTGGTTGAAATATTGAACTATATGCAATTTTGGTGAGATTTTTAAAATGTTGCTGGCTGTACTTGATGTTTTATTATGTAGCAAATAAATAGGATTGTTAGTTCGGTTAAAAGCCTTTTGTTTTATTTTTAAGGAAAACCTAAGTGGTTCTCAAATTGAGACAGATAAGGCATCATTTGGTTGAAATTTTAAATATATTCAATTGTTCTCACGTCTGTTTTTCCTTGGGACATTTTTAAATGTTGCTGGTTATACCTTAGATGTTCTATTGCTGTTCTATTGTGGATTGTTCTGTTCCTGTTTTATTACATAGTAAATTGTTGACGATGAAAGAGATTGTTAGTTAATTTAAAAACATTTTTGTTTTATTTTAAGGAAAACCTAAGTGATTCTAAAATTGGAAACAACTAAGACATCATTTGTTGAAATTTTGAACTATACGCAATTATTCCCACGTGCTTTTTTTTTCTTGGTGAGATTTTTAAGTATTGCTGGTCATACCTTTGGATGTTCTGTTACGTAGTAATGATGTAAAAGGGATTGTTATTTAAATTAAAAGTATATTTGTTTTATTTAACGAAAACCTAAGTGGTTCTTTAGACTGTATCATTTGATTGAAATTTGCAATATGCAATATGTCCCATTTTCCTTGATGAGTTTTTAAATGTTACTGGTTGTACCTTGGATGTTCTGTTATGTAGTAAAGAAATAAAAAGGATTTATAGTTCAGTTAAAAGAAATTTTGAACTTGGATGTTCGATTATCTTAACTAATAATTATCTATTGATTAAATTTAATTTCTGTAGTGTTATCAGTTTACAATTAAATAAGAGCTAAGTAATATTGGAATGATACTGTTACTAAAAGAGTCCACGACCATCAAAAACATTTTAAAGATAACGGCCCATAATATATCTTTAAAAGTTTGGGAACAACTGCTTTAAAAAATCTTGCTCAATTCCATTTAAATATTTTTTGCCGAAGACTTTCCGGATAATTTCCAGTTATGAAAGTATTATAGAGTGACTTAAGACAAGCAAAAATATATTGTTCATTTTAAGTCCAAAAATGCTTTATTTGTAATACATTAAATCTTACTTTTTCTTATAAAATATTTCTATTATATAATAATATAATAGCTTTTTATAAGCCTCAGCTGTGAGAAAAGTCTATCGATTCATGCTTGGTGCCGCTAAAGAACAGCTTTCTTTACTAGTGATTGCATTATTGAAGAATACAATTGAATTACCTCCTTGACCATTTAATTTTAACATAAATTCCTTTCATTTTGGAAGGGGAAAAATTATTTTTATAAGTCGGATTTTTATAACCAACTCCAACTTTTGACTTCTCGCAAACGACTTTCACACATCTTGTTATACTATAACGAATCGATTCCTAATGACTGTCCACAATTACCTCGAAGAAACATCCGCATCCCACGCAAATCAATAATAGAAAATCACATGCTATCCATCTTCATCGAGGAAAAAATGCCCATTCATCAACACGTGGGAAATTTGTCACTTTTTTAGAGAACGTGACATAACCGTTATGCCACCCCGGCCGATCCACTGGACCTTGGACAGAGGAAACCCAGTGGCCAAGGTCAGTTGGTAGCCACAATAGATCCATCTCATCCACCAGCACCTATGACACCAGCAATGAGATAGAGCCACCAACCTAAACCCACATACAAACCACTTAACAATCAGATAAGGGCGACAGACGGAAAATGAAAGGTAAGAAAGGGCGGAAGTCAGGCTTTCTTATCATTATTACCCGAGCTGCAACACTCGTTTCTGCTGATATGAACAGCAACGAAGCGTGAGCCTCAAAATTGCTCAAATGAAAAATCTGATCACGCTGTTCCCTTTCATAATGTATTTTTATTTTTATTTATTTATTTCGCTTCGCGTACAACATGCCAACGTTAAGTTTTTACGCGTGTGTGCGCAGAGATGGATCCACACAAGAATCGCTCAATTTTTTTATTTAATTTTTTTATTTTTATTTTTACGTGAGGGTTTTTCTGTGGGACGTAAAGAAGAGATGCTATCAAAAGTGATTAGGAGAGATTGTGATACATTTTGACAATTTCGAATTTGCATCATTAAAAAACATAAAAGACGGACAGAGATTTGCATGATACTTTTATGGCAATTTTTTTATTTATTTAAATTTTTTATTTTATTTATTTTTTTACGCGTGTGTGAGCACGGAGGATGAAACCACCACACAAGATTCAAATTTTACGCGCGATATGCTTTGCAGATATACTAGTATGAAATAGGATTGATGTAATTTGGTAAACGATAATAAAATCTCATCAAATGCCCATTATTTTATTAAAAACATAAAGCCAAGTATGAATATAAATTCCTTCCGAATAACTAGAAAAAATCGGTAAACGTAATAAAATTGTATTTCAATATGCTTGATTATTCTATTTTTGAAAAGTTTTTCACAAAATACTCCAATATTTAAAAAGTGGGAAAGATAAGATGTAAAACGATGAAATTGAAGATAACTGATAATCAAATTATGCTTGGCACAATCAAATCACCTTGAAATATATGAAGGTGATGAAAATATAAGAAATAATAAATATAATTAAAAAGTAACGAGAGGAAATTCCCAGGATTTTATTAAAATAGCCAATTACTTTATCAAATTATTAGTTACGAGAATTTATTTGAGTAATTAGAAAAATTTGCAAATCCAAATAAAAATCTTTTATTTAAATTTTTTTTATTGTATATTTTGGGAAAAAAAGTTTTTCACAAAAGTTCAAACATTTAAAGACAAAGTGGAAAATAAGATCTAAAATGATGAAATTGAAATATCAACGAGAACCAAATTCTTATAAAAGATAGAAGGTAAAGAAAATGAAAAATGCAAACAATTAAGACAGTAATGAGAGAGAAGAAATTTATCATTAATATCCAATAATTTTATCAAAAAAACATAAAGCCAAGTAAATTACAAAATTTATTTGAATAATTAATTTGCAAAACCAAACAAATCTCTTGCTTGATTTTTTTACTTGTAATATGTTGAAAAAGTTTTTCACAAAAACTCAAACATTTAAATGCATATTTTAAATGTGTGAAAATGATGAAATTGAGGATATTGAGGATAAATGGATTAAATTATCCTTTGTGAAATATATGAAGGTGACGAAAATATAAGATAATAAATATAATTAAAAAGTAACGAGAGGAAATCTCGACATTTTATTAAAATAGCCAATTACTTTAATAAATTATTAGTTACGAGAATTTATTTGAGTAATTAGAAAAATTTTTCAATGTAAATAAAATCTTTATTTTTAAATTTTTTTATTGTATTATTTTTGAAAAAAGTTTTTCACAAAAAAGCCCAAACATTTAAGATTGTGAAAATAAAAACGTCAAAAATGATGAAATTGAATCCAATTATGTGAAATATATGAAGGTAAAGAAAATGTAATTAAGGAAGTAATGAGAAGAAATTCTATCACAATATCCATCAATTTTATCAAAAACATAAAGCCAAGTAATTAGCAAAATTTATTTGAATAATTAGAAAAATTTGCAAACCCAAATAAAAAATCTTTGCTTTGGATTTTTTTTTATTGTACTATGTTGAAAAAAGTTTTTCACAAAAAAACTCAAACATTTAACATGTTTTAAATGTGTGAAAAATGATGAAATTGAGGATATTGAGGATAAATGAGAATTAAATTATCCTTTGTGAAATATATATGAAGAAAAAATAAGAGATAATAAATGCGATTAAAAAGTAACGAGAGGAAATCTCGACCTTTTAATACAATATCCAATTATTTTATTAAAATATAAGACAAATATTTACAAAAATCTGAATAATTAGAAAATTTTTCAATGTAAATAAAATCTTTATATAGGTTTTTTTAATGTACTATTTTGAAGAGTTTTTCATAGAAAGCTAAACATTTAAGATGCAGAGATGAAAACTTAAAATGATGAAATTTGATATTATTGAAAAATCAAATTACGCTTTAATGTAATTAAAAAGTAAGGAGAGGAAATATTTGACATTTTATTACACTATCTAATTTTTCTTCACTTTTATCAAAATATAAGACAAACTTAGCCTATTAGAAAGTCCCCATTTAAATAATTAGAAATATTTGAAACCTAAATAAAAATAGCCATCTAAACTTTTTATTATACATCACTGCCTTGAAAATTTTTCACAAAAGTTCGAAACATTTAAGATGTGTGAAAGTTAAGATGTAAATGATGAAATTGAAGCGATAACGGAGATTTAAATTATGCGCTTTGTGAAATCATAAGGAAGATGAAGAAAATGTAATTAAGAAGTAACGAGAGAAGTTATTTGTCACAATATCCGATTATTGAAAAGGATGTATGTATGTATAGCAAGGAAGGGCTATGGTAAGTTACAATCTGTAATACCTTTTTTAACTTTATAAAAAATATAATCAAATCACAAACAAGTTGTTTAAACAGCGAAGTTGAGGAAACAAATCAAACATAAAAATATCAGACAAAGAATCTATCAATTGATTTTCTAATCAAAAATTATTCAGCGGGACTTTTTTATCGTAAGTGATTTTTTTATAAAAGCTTTCTGATGATATGACGACAGGGACTTGTCGTTTTATCAATCATTTCTGGGATTTTCACTTAAAATCCTTATGATTGGCCGTGTAATCATATTTGGCTCTGATAACCTTCAATAAACTCAAATTATTTTCAGTTATTTAAGATATTTGAATTACGTCATTTACCTAACATATTAAATATATTTTCACTGTGTTTTTAATAGCCTCTTAAAAAAGCTATTGTTTTTCCATATTTTTGATTTGAGTTTGGTTCTAATCTGGGTGTTTATCAAACAAAAATAAAATGAATTTGAAAGGAAATTATATAATATTAAAGTAAAAGTTTAATCATAGCTGAATATTTTTTTAAAAAACAATGAATATAAAATATAATTCAGGAAATAAAACATATTTTTAAAGATATATTATGAAAAAAAACCATCATAATGAAAGAAAGAAATTTATTTTGAAAATAGAGAAAAATACATAAGCAAGTTATGAACTTTTAAATAAATTATTTTAATGTAAACATAACAACTATATATTTTAAGCGCTTATTTTGGAATTTCATAAAGAACTATTAGCTGGTAAATTATGGTATCTCAAAATCATTTGTAAACTATTAGTCGGTTAATACTAAGTGCTCTTTATTTATTTTTTTTTAATTTTTTTTTAAGAATTCTGAAATGATGTGTTTGTTTAAATCAAATTTTTAAGCACACTAGCTGAATAACAAAATTTTTTAACCCATAAAACAAATAAACAAAAAAAAAATTGTAATCGGCTGTTCCTATATACAGGTTATCCATAAAATTTAAAATTCAATGTAAGAACAATACGCATAACAGCAATCTTAAAAATAAAAAAAAACTATAAAATTGCAAACGATTTTCTTTTCTTGAAAAATCTCGTTTTCACTTTGAAATAAAATTGTCTTTTGCTTTTCACCAGACGATTTCTTTTGAATAATTTTACATTAATTTTTGAATACTTTTAATTTTTATTTAATAACTATTCATTTATTTTGTAAATAAATAATATTTATAAATAATATTGACGTAGATAATAATATATATTGTCTATATCGTGAAAGAAATTAAAAAAAAAAAAAAACTCGTGAAGAAAATTTAAAAAAAAAAAAAAATTTTAGTGAAAGAAATTAAAAAAAAAAAAAAAACTCGTGAAGAAAATTAAAAAAAAATAATTTTATTGAAAGAAATTTAAAAAAACTCGTGAAAAAATTTAAACAAAATTGAAATTCATCAAAGACACGATATACCATTCCACAAAACATTGTCCATAATTTCATGGGTAAAATATATTCATATTTCATAAAAATTCATACATATTCATTTTTTAATAATCTAATAATAAATGTCTGAAATATCATCTAAAATTAATAATATTTATAATTATTTTTAATACATATCTAAAATTTTGTTATTTTAATCTAAAATATAATAATAATATAATCTAATAAAATGATTGTAAGTAGAATTTAAGTATAATAAACGAGTCTAAATGATTTTAAAGTATAATCTAAAATTTTGTTACAAGAAGATTTTACTACCAGTAAGATTATGATATTAAGGCTGATTTTACTGCCTTGGGCACACCATTTTTTTTCGACATTTTTTTTAAAATCATTGAATAGTGATTTTAAACACATGACTGAATAGCACTTCAATTAGATGGCACATGTATGAAATTTTACATTAAAATTAAAATACATCAATTGCGCTATTTAATGCTACATAATACATAACACTACAACAGTCTTACACATAACCATATTTACAGCCATCAATCAGTTTGAACTGCAATGAGCTGTTAGCGGTTAAAAGATGAAACCATCTAAACCTTTCCACTTTTCTGGCTGAACGAACTTGAAGACGGGTATGAAAAGGGAAGGGGGTTGCCCCACAGAGACTATCTTCATCACAAAGGGAAGGGGCGAGCTAGTAAGCGTTCAAGTTTCATACACCCCGCCTCTCAAATTCATATTGATAATGCATTGCTAAGCGGGGGTGCCAACTGTGAACTGTTGACCTGAGTCTGTGGCATCCAATGGGAACCTGGATTTATGATCGTGTCATAAAATAGCTCATGATCACTCCCCTCCATCCCTTTTAAAACCCACATAGGTGACATCAATGATTTTTGTTATAGGAGGGGAAAATAGGGGACAGGCACGGGTGGGGGATTTAACAGTGTTCCATTGTGTATGTCTCAACCCGTATATGTCATAGCATGAGTGTGTGATACACCAACCATCCTTTTCGTTGATTGGTATAGTCATAGATTGCACAGAATTAACGAAATATAGTAACACTGAAACGCTGAAAGCATTATAAACAAGGTGAATAAAGACAGCAGAAAAAATTCAACGAAATATAGTAACACTGAAAGAAGACTGAAACGCTGAAAGCAAATATAATCAAATGGAATAAAGATAGCAGAAAAATTAAACGAAATATAAACGAAAGGAAACTGAAATGCTGAAAGCAATATAATCAAAGGGAATAAAGACATCAGAGAAATTAAACGAAATATAGTAACGCTGAAAGCAATATAATCAAAGGGAATAAAGACATCAGAGAAATTAAACGAAATATAGTAACATTGAAAGAAAACTGAAACATTAAAAGGAATATAATCAAATGGAATAAATATATAAAATAAAATGAAATATAGTAACAATGAAAGATAAACTGAAACGCTGAGAACAATATAGTGAAAGGAAATAATGATAACAGAAAAAAAACGAAATATAGTAACACTGAAAGGAAATTAAAAGGCTGGAAAGCAATATAGTCAAAGGGAATAAAGATAGCAGGAAATTTAAACGAAATATAGTGACACTGAAAGAAAACAAACGTTGAAAGCAATGTAATCAAAAGGCAATAAAGATAGCAGGAAAAAAGGAACGAAATATAGTAACACTGAAAGAAAACTGAAACGCTGAAAGCAAATATAGTTTAAACAAAGGGAATAACATTGTCGACTTTGCTAAATATTTAAAGAAAATAAAATAATAAATATTATTCAGTAGAATCTTTTGATTGTAAAACAAAAAATTGGCTATAATGTATAAATGTTTAATTAGATTTTTGAAAAATTCATGTTAATATTCAAAAAGGTGACACAAAAAAAAAAAAAAAAAAAAAAATTTGTATATATATATAACGCTAAACTACTCAAAAGTTGATTTATTTTTAACTTAATATGCATCTCTCTAAGATGCTTCAAAATGATTTTTATTGATCAAAGTAACGCCTTTTTTAATAATAAAAGTGACTTTACTCATGAAATTTGTCAGTATTTGTTTTTTGAAAATTCTTGAAAAATTATTTTCATATTTATTGCATGATATTTTAATTATTAATATACGTACATTAAAGAAAATTTTACTTTTCACAGTATTTATGTTGATCATTGCTATAGAAATATTAATCTTAATTGTACAACAATATATATATATATATATATATATAATTAAATAAATTTAATAGGCTAGACGGATATACAGGTTATCAATAAAATTTAATGTAAGGGCAAAACGCACAACAGCAATCTTAAACAAACAAAAAAAAAGTTATCAATAAATTATGTTCATGGGTTATCGTTCAAAACTGAGAAAAAGAAAACATATTAAAAATATAATAATAAAATATAATTCCTAACGATAGTATCAAAAACCACGCGAAAGAAATTTAAATTAACCAATAAGAATAACACCTAAAAGAAATTTTTAAAAAATAATTAAACAAAACAATAAAAACGTTGAAAAGTGTCCAGGTCATCGTTGACCCACTCTTCCAAACTAATGCCCATATATTTTATGGGTCTTATATTGAAAATTTATTAATATAATTAAAATTTTATATATACAACTCCTATATTAATAAGAATATAAAAAACACATTATTTACGATATTTATGTAAGTAAACCATCTGAAAAACATTTACTTAAATTAAAAACCAAAGATAATATTACATTAATTTTATTAGGAGACATAACATGTTTTAAGAAAATTGCATATCAAATATTAACACTTCATTATTTTTTTAAAAATCGTCTTTCAATTCAATGAGATTTTTTTTTTTTTTTTTTTGTCTTTATTTTAAGTCCTTTCTGAAATCAAATTCCAGCAGCAACCGCGTTTGCCACACAACTTTTCTTTTTTCTTTTCATGTGCCGAATTTCCACATGCTTATTACTTCACCTTCTCACTCAAAAATACATGCATCAAAGAATGAAAAACATTGTTCACGTATATCACACACACGCTTCTCAGCTTGTTATGCATACCTAAACAGTGCTGGATTCAGCCTCTTCAACTTTCATCGGGAACTTTTTTTTTTTTTTTTTTTTTTTTTTTTCTTCTTTCAAACCACTTGGAAGAAGCAGAAGAAGCGGAAAACAATATCATCAGCTCGTCAACCACTCAACCCGACTCGATACTCGTCGGATTCGAGAATTCTTGGAACACTTGTCAATGAAAAGTTCGATACAATTTTTATTTTGTTCTGTGGTTTTTCTGCCTTATTAGATCACAAAAGTGTGATGATAGCTCGCATACAGGAGTGGATGATAACATTAATGATATACATATACATATATATGTACCATAACATCGATCATTTCTTGGTATGTAGTAAGAGCTCTGATTTGATTATTTCTTTGTAAGATGGAACCTCATTTTACGCGATAGGATGTAAATTGGATTACTGTCCAGAGGAGTTGGTACTTCAGCTAATGCTCTTAGTTTCAGTGTTGTTTCAAATTCAAATAGTTATCTCCAATTCTTTCTGTCCGTATAAAGTTCGAGAAACTCTTATTTCTCGACGCAACTTTTGCTTATCTAAATAATAATATAAAAAATAGTTTCGATGCAAGTATGTTTTTGTTGTTGTTGATTTGTTCGAGTTTAATTTCATTAGACATATCTTTATGGCAGATGTAATCATTGCTAGTGATATGAATATTATAGAACTGTATTAATTTTTTGAAATAAATAAAATCATAAAGTTAACTATTTAATTTTTAAATAAAAAAATAAAGAATTATTAAGTTAGGTATTAATTTTTAAATAAAAAAATTAAGTAAAATTATTAAGTTACATTCTTAATTTTTAAATAACAAAAATTAAATAAAATTATTAAGTTAAATATTTAATTTTTAAATGAAAAATTTAAGTCAAATTATTAAGTTAAATTTTAAATAAATAAATTGAAAGTAAAATTATTAAGTTAAGTATTAATTTATATACAAAAACTAAGTAAAATTATTAAGTTAATTAGTTAATTTTTAAATAAAAAAAAAAGGAAGTTAAGTTATTAAGTTAAATATTAATTTTTAATAAATAAAAAATTAAGTTTATTTAAAGAAATATTTTGTTCACGTATTTAATCATTGGTTAAAAAAAGTATATCCCTTAATATTTAAATGTTAAGTTAATTTATAAAAACTATTATTGTTAGGACTTAAAAATATTTATTACTGTAATATTTAATATTCTATATTGTTTATTACTGTTATTTCTTAATATTATTATTACTGTTTTTTTATAATCATGTAAAATATTTATAAAGTTTCATGATTTAAGGAACCTTTTTACTTTTTTTAAATATAATAATCAAAGTGTATTAAAAAGTCTACCAAATCAAAGCATTAAATGTATTACCAACTTCATTATCATTTATATATATATATGTATATAAAATATTTGTATTGTTAAAGTAAAAACTAAAGTATATAAAAAGCAGCTACTAAAGTGTACTACTACATTGGAAAATAAAAATATTTGTACTGTCATATTTTATATATACAAATGAAAAGAAAGATTAATGATTACTTAATTAGATTTGATTAGATAAGACTTTTTAATGCACTTTGATTATTATATTTTTACAAAAACAGTAAAATATTCCTTAAACCACGAAACTTTATAAAAGTATTTATATGATTATAAAAAACAGTAATATCAACCAAAGGGAAAAAAGCAGATAAAAAATTTTACCTGTCAAAATTTTAAATTATTATATTATAATACAACTAATATTGTTAAACCAAAAAAATTATCAATGCTTGTCAGTCGAAGCATACAGAAACTATATATATATATATAAAAAAAAATGGTTACAGTCAGCTTGACATCTTCCCTTCAAACTGTCTGATTATAGTAATTTGAACTTCAGAAAAGCAACTTCCAACAGAAGCATGCTAGCGAAGGGTTAAATTCACAGATAAAACTTCACTCATAAAGACAAAAAAATCAAGAGACTTTTTTTAACAATGTCTTCAACCAAGAAGCCCGTCATCCTGTTGTCTTACATAACCCAGTTTTCAGAATTTAAGCGTAGAAAATTTACACAACACGTCCTCCCAGCGTATCTCTGCAGACCACCTTCTGTCACAGAACCTATGTGATTTACATATTCATGCGGATTAGAAGGGATTTTCAAACCGGAAATTGAGTCTTAAAACTCGTTTTTGCGTCAGCGAGCTGTCAGAAAAAGGTTTCGCGCGTAACTCTTCAAAGATGAGTGCGGCCGATAAGGAAAGATTTAGGAGTATAGCATCAACCTGAATTTAGCATAGTAAGAACGCCGCTGCGCCATTCAGAAGCGCAATTTCACACGTCGACTGTCGTTGCATGACATGTAAATGTCCGAGGTGCAATTATTTTGAAAGTTACAAACTTACTAAATCATGCGGCTTAATCCTATTACATGGAGACCACACATGTAATTTCAAAAATCAGCACACTATAACGAAATTATTTTTCCTCCGATGTTTCTTTTTAAAGAATAGTTAGTACATGAAAAGTTCACTTGACTGATTACTCAGTTATTGAGTACCTAAAATATATAAAATTAAATGTAAAATTAAATGTAAATTAAATTAACTTTGCTATAGTTACTTCAAATGACTGTTTAAACAAGTAACTTTAGTACAACCCTATAATATAAACCATGTTATTTCTATTCGCTAAATGAATAGATCCAAGTCAAAAACACATCTAGCGACGTATTCCGATAACAGGGGTAGATAGAATACCCCTTTCCATTTCATATATAGGGCCAATAAGGCAAGATTTAAGTGTAGCATCAACCTGAATTTAACATAGTAAGGAGAACGCCGCTGCGCCATCCAGAAGCGCAATTCTCACGTTGGACTGTCGTTGCATGGCATGTAAATGTCCGAGGTGCAATTATTTTTAAAAGTTACAAACTTACTAAATCATGCGGTTTTTAATCCTATTACATGGAGACCACACACATGTAATTTCCAAATCAGCACACTATAACGAAAATATTTTACTCAGATGTTTCTTTTAACGTTTTCTTTACTTTAGTACATAAAAAGTACACTTGACTGATTACTGCACCAAATATCAGTTATTGAGTACCCAAATATCCGATAAAAATTAAAGTAAGTTATCAAATGTAAACAAATGTAACCTTGTTATAGTTACTCAAATGACCATTTGAACAAGTAACTTTAGTACAAATCGTACTAAATACCATCTACATTTGTTAGCAAATGACTTGATCAAAGTCAAAGACATATCTAGCACACATATTCCGAAACATGGAAATAAAATAGTTTTACTGTTTTATGTATGGAGCTAATAAGAATTTATGTAGCATCACCCGTAGCACATCAGTGTAGCATCAACCAGCTAATACCTCACGTCGGACTGTCGTTGCATGGCAAGTAAATGTCCAAGGTGCAATTATTATCTGAAAGTTACAAACTTACTAAATCATGCATCTTAATCCTATTACATGGAGACCACACATGTAATTTCAAAATCAACATACTATAACAAAATGAGAAAAGCCTCCGAT